>PCDI01000004.1:1878417-1925483 GCA_002778195.1 Raffaelea ambrosiae | reverse complement strand
GGGTCCAAAAAGGGTGGAGGGGGGAAGCAGGCGCTTGGGTCTCTTTAGCAGACAAAGACGCAGCGGTGTCTGGCAAAAAAGACCCGTCCGGCCTGGCTGGCAGGCCATCTGGTTGTGTGGTGGTGCGGCCTCTTTTTCCATTTGCTTCTCCATATATTTTTTTGGTTTCTTTATTTTTGTAAGCCACGACAGGGCTCTTGCCATCCCGCGCAGCCGTGGGTGCTGCGTCCTGCTTAGCAGGGGTCCAGCATTCTACGAATAAGCCCATAAGATACTATGCAACTAGTATCTTGCGATGTTGGCTGCCCGTGCATTTGCTCTGCATATGTGTGCATCGGCAATCATTCAGCTGCGCAGCTGTGCAGTTGGTCCTGCTTTGTCCACTCTCCCGTCGGTGGCAGCTTCTCGCACTGCGGGCGCCTCCGCAGCCCGGCCAAGCCTGGCGGTCCAGCCATCGTTTGTTTTTTCCTCTGGGCCGGCACACAAAGCCCGCTGTCATGTCGGGGGCTGTTCTGTTACAACAGGGGCCAGGCCTTGCTTGTGCCACGAAGCCGGTCGCCTCCTGGGCCTCGCCGTCGCGTTGCGATCGATCTGTCAATAGCAAGCAGTAACACAAATATAACAAATCAGCAAATTCCTGCCTTCCTAGCTACGATGTAACACATGCGGAGCACCACTGCTGCTCTCTTAGTGACGATGTGAAATGCCTCCTATAATACCTCCCCGAGCCAGTCGCCTCTTTTCCCCTGTGCGCCATAAAACAAACATTCCCTTTTTTTTTCTCCTCGTTCGTCCGGTCTCAGTCTGCCCCCGTTCGGCCCTGCCCATCCATGCTCGTGCTCCCAATGTAAGATACCATGCAGACACCAACGCCAATCAATCACAGAGGACTACCTAATCCCCCCCTCTTGTCTTCAAAATCAAATCATAAGCTATGCGGTGGGTAAACAGGACAAGAAAGCACAGAATAAAATGCAGAGGATGAAACACAGGAGGCTCAAGACAAAGAATCCTTGACGCAAGCAATAAAGCAACCATCAAGACCGCGGTGAAGAGGGCCACAATCAACAACACAGCCGCAAGATTGACAGAGTAGCAGTGCCCACAGGTAGGTTTCCTGCGTGCGAGCATACCGAGCAGTCTTTTCCACCCCGTCATGCGTGCGTCGTGGGTGCCATCTCCAACGGCTTGCAGCAGCAGTGGGACTCCCACTCCCAAGCCAGCAGACTCCAGTTCAGCTCGCGGCGCCAGAAGAGACCCAGGCCGTGGATCCCGGCTCCGGTCTGCTCAACAGCCGGGGCCTGACCTTTGCCCTTTCCACCTCTGGTCACGGGACCCGATCTTGCATCGGGCGGCGTCGGGAGGATGCGTTCTTCTGCACTGAGACCGCCGGTCAACGGCATTCTGTTGGCAAACACAACCTTGCCCATACGAGAGTGGAGGATAGCCATCGAACACATGGCGCACGGCTCGTGGGTAACGTATAGCTCGAGACCGTGGCAAAGGTAGCCGTCAGGAGTTGGGTGTTCTTCGGCGAAGATCCTATCTTCTTCCTCCAATAGCGGCTTGTCGTGAAACGGCTCGAACGCAAGCCGCTGTCGGTGGCCCGCGTGACCACGGTCCTGGTTGCGGCTGAGACGGTCGCGGACGAGGTCCTGAACGGCATTATGGACGTGGCTCGGAGGCCCGCCAGAGGAAGACGATGGTCGCTCGTCTGCCTGCCCATCATCCGCTTGCTTGCTGTCGACCTCCATCGCCTGACCGCCTATTTTCCCCATCTCGCCATCGCTAGATGATTCTCTCTTCCGTTTCTGGTTCCTCTTCTCCGCACGAACCAGCTTCTGTGCCACCATACTGATAACACGAAGCACAGCGTGGGCCATAGGATTCCCCGTCTTTGAGCCTGTCTTTGAACCCTTGGGTTGATGCAGCCAGCGGGCATCGCCAGCCACCGCCACAAGCTTGGGCCCGTCGCTTCCGCGGTGGACTACGCAGGCTCCCATGGCTTCACCATAGCCAGCCTCTTTCGTCTTGACGGCCACATCGTGCGCCAGAGCCATCCAGATGGGAGCATCCGCGGCAATCTCATCTGTTGCCCGGATCACCAAGCTAGGGTGGGGACCGAGGGGGTTGTTCTTCCGGTACATCGTTGGCCAAAACTGCGTTGTCCACAGGGCAGCTTGAATCTGCGACGTCGGAGCCAGCAGGGGAACAGGAATGGATGCGATGAACACCCCATCCTCGAATCCATCAATCTTAGACAGTGCTTCGGCCATCTCCTGTCTGGATATTGTGGCCTCCAGGCCTAGAAGAACATACACCCACGTGGATTTTCCTGTGTGAATCTGCTTGCTCATTGCATTGTCATTCATGAACTGCGACTTCAGGTGGGCAGGAAGGTCTGAGGGCTTCGCGCACCGCCGTAGGTGAGGCATGCCCTTAACAATTTCCTCAGGAAGAAGGTCGCGAAGAAGGCTATATGAAGACACGGGAACAAGTCAGTAACTGATATGCATCATTGAGAAGAGCATGGTCGACAGCAGGCCGCTGTGAGTGCACAAGATAGAGCGAACAGGAGACGGCAGAAATGGCACGAAAAGGACGAGCCTGCCAAAGTGAAAGCCACTGTTCCTGAACAGGGGTCTGCTGGATGGGTCTCCAGTCAGAGTCAACTTACCCGATGACTGCACTGGTCGACCGGATGGGAGTCCGCGTGATGAGTGCCTGGCCGCACTGGTGATCATCACGAAGTTCCAGCGTAGTCTTCAGCGGGATCAGCACGCCAGGCTCGATGTGAGCTGGAATGAGACTCTTTGCGATGTCATCCTGAGCATCGACAATGCTGCTCACGTCCAGGTCTTGTGTCATGGTGGGCAGCCTGAAGCACGCTCGCAATCAAACAAGCCGTCTTTTGTGTTTATTCTTATATCCTTTTGTTGGCTGTGTCGTATCTGTTCTGTAGCCTCCTGGCCGGACTCTGATCTTGTGGGAGTGCGTGTTTTGTTTGGCTTGTGCTGTTCTTTGTCTGCCTTCTCGCTCAATGAACTTGCCACACGTCATTAAATGAAGGGCAGGGGAGGAGATGAAAAAGAATAGCAAAGGCAGAAACAAGATGAAGAAACGCCGCCTCACGGTGGTCGTCCTGGTGATGCTAGCCAGACTTTTGCAGTGGGAGAATAACAAGGGATCGCCGAGAAAGAATTCCTAGATCTTGAACATGGCGGCTGCCTCTTGAGCAAATAGTAGATTGTTCTTGGTACCGTTGCCGGTGTGAGAGCAATCTAGATGCAGGAGCTGTGGGTTCCTAGGAAGAGAGAAAGAGAGAAAGACAGCAAGGGGTGGGAGAGGAAACAGCTGAGGGCCGACAAGTAGTATAGAAAGAATGGCCAGAAAGGTGGAAAATGCGGAAGGTTCGGCTTCGGTCGTGAGAAAAATAAATCGCACAAGACGCGTGAATAGCAGCGCTTGCTGGCAAAAAAGGAAGGAACGAGGAGGCACCTCAGGCCCTTTCGCGCCCTGCGTCTGTCTAGCGGTAAAGTAGATAGTCGTGAACCTCGGGTTTTCACGTCTTCTAGGGAGGCGGGAGAGAGCGAAAAGGGTCAAAAAATCTGCCCAATTATGTGCGTAGAATCAGTCCATTTACGGGAAGAGCGACTGGCCGGTGATTCGAATGGGAAGTTGCAGTGTGCGCAAGAAACAAAAAGAACACGCACAAGGGTAGCGTAGACGCCAGGCTCTTGCCTCGCGAATTTTTTTGTGCTGCACAAAAGCAGAAAGTGGGGCAACCCTGGCGATTGAGCTCCGTTCCTTCCTACTTTGACTCAATAATCTCAAAATTGCAAGAAAGCACCGTAAATTTCACTCACGACAGCAGACAGCAAAGGAAGAAGGCCTCCGTGAAAGCATTACAAGCCCGTGATCATTTACGGCCGTCTGGCATCGCCAGAGAAGGAAGGCAGATCTGGGCGGGTTGGGATCGATCCTAGGGCACATCGAAGGCCGGGTTCCTGCCTTGCAATTCTACCAGGATCTGGCTAGAATCTGACTGTCTTAATAAAAATCTTCTGGCAAAGTACGAGTATATGGGTCGAGTCTACGCATGCGGCGTATGCTCTAGGATCTAAACATGTTCAATGAAGACATTGGAAACGATGCTTGTGTCACGTGATACATAGAACAGCCAAGGAAGCGGCCAAGGCTATGGCTAGTTTCAGGGCGAGTCAGCGCTCTGGCCTATAGTGATACCTAGATGACCACGTTCAGACGGTCTTGACTGGCAGGCGGACAAGAAATGCACTTAGATAATGGTAAGCTTGCCAGCGTGTCTTATCGAAGGAATGTTGACGCAAGGCGCAGCTGCTGGAGGCGCTATCTCGCTTCTGGATGTGTGCCACAGTTATCTATCTGGCGACCACTTGCAAGAGACTATGCTTTTATGCACTTGAGACAGGCGGGAGAGAATCAGAGAAGGCAAGATGTATGGTCGGTGGGCTTTGTGATGCAACAGCCTTGGCAAGTCCCACGACTGAGTGGGGGGCTGGATGGCGTGGCATGGAGTTTCCCCGGCCATACTTCCTTTTGAGATACACGTTGAGATACGCCGAGTGCGGATCTGATGCTGGGGGGGATTGGGGGGGGGGGGGGGGGGGGTTGACCCCAGAACTTGACCCTCATGATGATGCAGGTGATGACCAGTCGATTACCAGACGATGACCCCAGCCAATAACCCAGGCAACGCTGCCGGACGGTGCTGGATGGGGCGGATCTGGCGGCGGTGTAGATTGGGCACACAAACAGGATTTCCGGACGGACATTCTTGATTTTTTTACGGCTTTCGAGTCGGGTTTGGCTGTGGTGGCTGTTGGGGGAAATGATGAGAGGTTTTTTTGGAGTAAGCCTAACGATCCATTCTGGCGCCATAAGAGTGTCCCCCCGCCTTGGGCAGTACGGGGCAATAAGATACCTCTGGGGGCTATTAATTACTGCTAACGCAGTGCTTTCGTTTGGTATCTCCGCTCAGTTTAAGTAGCTACTATGTACGCTCGGAGATCCGTGACGTCTGCCGCACGCTTTCAGGGAACGTTGCTTTGATTCAGCAAAGCCACAATGTCATCTGCGCCGGTCTCGTCTTCTTTGCTCTCCTCCATCTGCGTCCTTTCTCCTTCCCCTCCTTCTTGGACCCCCCTCCCCCAAAACACCTCGTAACAACTTACCCCGAGTAAAACTCCGCCGAGGGAAATGTTGCCCTTCGCAGCGGCGCTACAGTTAACGGAGCCCGAGAAATGCGCCCCTGCTGATGGACGCTGATGAGAGCTCAGCGCCTCCCACAAGCCATCACGAGGCCCTCCACCGAGGGAAGGCAGGTGCGACGCACATTCCTTTTCACCAAAAACGGCAGCTCCGGCAGCTCTCAACTGACCTCTTGAACTGCCTAGCGTTACTTTTCCCCTCGTTTGGGGGGAAGGTGAGATGCTATGTGCACTGTATTTCACACAATGAGCCCTCATTATTAAGTGAGTTCTGTAGGCGGTCTGTTCCACCCCAGTGGCCGTTCATCGGCGTCATGCCTGCAGTTTTTATCCTCCACTCCCCAATGGTTCCGGAGCATATAGGTGGGGAGGGGAAGTTGCTCTCGCCTCTCCATTTTACCTTGCTCGGTGACTGCAGGTAACCCCAAGACGTGCATGCATACGCTAGACTGCATAACAGATTAGCTTTCCCCAACAAGCAAGAGCTGCGATCGGGAGCTCCGACTTTCGCAGCAAGCAGAGAGAATAGGCACAATAACAAAATCTGAATCCAAAAGGCTCGACGGGCTGAGGAAGGGCAACGCGGTGCCGCAGCAGTGTGTCAGTATGGAAGAGAGCTACACCGTGCAGCCGAAAGGCGCACAAAACGAAAAGCCCAGGACACAGCGTCACGATGGCCAGAAACGGACCTAACTATGTAACAATTTTTTAGGGCTGGGCTAGCACCAACGCACTCCGCACGCAGGCGGCCGCCGTCTGCGAGTCAAAAGAAAGCAAGACAGAGTGACCAGATACACTGTAGGATGGCCACACAGGGGCCAGGCAGAAAAACAGGAGAAAGAAAGAGGGGAGGAAAGCGACGTCAGCCGCCTTGTACTGGCTACGAACCTGAAAGGCGGGCTGTTGCCAGCTTCGATATCCCCGGTACTTATATGCGGAGTACTCCGCTGTCCGGAGCAGCAAACCGTTGGACATGCCTGCAGCGGAGAGGGAAAAAGAGAAAAAGGAAGGAGAGAGGGGTGGTGAGGGAGGAGCGAAGAGCGAAATAGGAAATGGGGATGGGAAAATGAGCCGCCCCGACTCCCCAGACCCCCATTGGTTTTATACCATGCATGTAGCATCTCGTTGGAGTGCTATTTGAGGCCTTATTTAGAGACTATGATTTGTGGTCTTTGATTTGTGGGTTTGCGATCTCGCTGCTGTTACCTATCACCGTGCCCAGGTTTGTAAGAGGCCAATATTCCCAGGATATCTGCCTTGGACCTTTGACTGTCTGGCAGCTTCTCTGTCTCTGCTCTTTTTTTTTTACCCTGTTCTTCTTTCCTGCTCGTCTCCATGTGCTGTCTCCTTTCTCTGCTCTTTCCTTCTCCAAATCTCGACCTGGATCAACTGTTTCGGCTGATCTTTTTCTCTCCTGTTGCGGAGACCCCAACAAAACTGTATTGTTCTGCTTTGGGAAGGCGCGAACGACAAGCCCTGGGCTCCCTACCAAGGCCTCACTCAACAGCATCCGCCCCTTGGCTCTTGTCTTGTTGACCTCTGCCTACTCAGCAACCTAGCTGCCACTTGTTAGTTTTTAATATCTGGTGTCCCATTTTCTCTGCCTTGCGTGTTCTCTCGTTTTCTCGTTTTCTTGGGTTCTCCCCTTGCTTCTTCTCCTGCTGGATTGCTGGACGGAGAAATCGGCAGGCACGCCTGAACGAAGGAAGGTGCGTTTAGCTGCGACTGCCCGCTGGTATTCACCCGCCTGGCAGTTAATGCTTGGATTGCCTCAGAAAAATTTTCATTCCTCTTTCTTGCCTGTTCCGCCTCTCCAGTCCTCCCCAGTCTTTTCTCCCCTCGTATCGGTCTCTGCTTCCCGTCCTCCTCTCTCATCTCTTTGCTCTTTTCACTTTCCTCCTCGCCCTTCCAACGCCGTCTTCCACCAATCACTGACTCGCCGAACACACAACAGCAACACCTAATGTCATCCCGCCACTGCAGTGCTCGCATATAAAACGCGCCCCCACTAGCACAGTGCACTGTCTCCGAATCCCGCACTCGATCATCATCGAGTGTTGACAGCTATTGCCGCTGCCAAAATCCTCTCACTTTTAGAGCAGGAAGGCCTTCCTCCGAGCACTGGGCCACCACGCCGTCCACCAGGCGCACTCCACCCACGCTACGACGCCACGAGGAACAGCTTCTGCATTTGCATTCTGCATTTGCAGCGTCATTGGAACGCTAGAGCCGGCGTTGTCATCACCCACGCCGCTGGCACTGGTAATTGCCAACCAATACAGACGAAAGAGCACACGAAAGAGTGGGTCAGCAGGCGACCCAGCAAAAGACAGCGCCAAAAACAGCGACAAAAGGACCACACCAAGAGAGTGGTGGCCAGAGGAAAAAAAAAAGAAAGGGCTAAAAAAAAAGAAACACACAGCTCAAACACACCCCCCCTAACCAGGACCCACGAATAAAACAGCGACCACGCCAGCGGATTCACATGCGAGCTCCGCTCATGCCCAGATTCCCCACTCACGGCAGCCAATATCGCATCAAGTCTGCCAGGCAACAAAAAATTTAGCGGCAGGAACGGCCGGCAAGCCCTTCATCCCCTATGAGTCAGCCTTGAGCTGCTTGCACGAAGGCCGCGACATCGCCAAGGGCACTTCGCCTCGCGGTCTCTTCTGACACTCCTCGCAGGCCTCTCGTTTGTGCAAGTGGTTGCTGTGCAAAGTGCCGAGCAAGCGCTGTGCAAACTGCTGTTCCATGGCGGCCGCTCCCCCAGCTGTGGCGCATGCCTCTGACCAGCCGAGTCAAAATTTAGGTGCGACCCCCATGCTCTGATTTACTTTATTGCTTGTGCTTGTATCCTTCCTTATTTGCGGCTGCGTGTTTCTTGGGGCTGCGCGCTTGAACCTTGTCATCCGAGCCTTGACGCACTCCTTGCTGGCAGCTACTTTTCTACCTCCGTCTCGCATTTATTTTCTTTGCTCTGCTCTCCTCCTCCTTTTCTTTCCCCTTCATTCTCCATTCCCTTTGTCCTTCGTTTTCACAGCGTCTTTGGACATCCGCATCCAGCACTTCTCGGCCGTAAGCTCGAGCAAACCAACAGCCCAATAGCCAAGCCACAAAACCTGCAACACCTTTTTTATTGCGCTGGCCTTTTTTTTTTTTTTTTTTTACCTTGCTCATCTTCACCTTTTTTGGCTTGTCTGTGACAGCTACACTCTTCGTCCTCAGCTCTCTCGCGCGCGCCCTATATCGCAGCTTCGTCTCCGCTTCGCACCGCACCGCATTGCTAACCTCTTCTTCTGCGCTTCTGTGCAATCGCCTGCCTCAAAACAGACCAACGCCGAAAACAGACCCAGCAGTCGACGCTGGCAAAACTTGTCATGAGCAAGGCGACCGCCTCCTCGTCCTCGTCGTCTCCCAAAGCCCAGGGAGAAAAGCCGCCACTACCTGTCCACCATGGCCCGGATAGCCTTCTGCCGCCCCCGACCCATGCAACCCTGGCGCATATGCTGAGGTCGCTAGACCACAGCAAATCCCTGGAGAACGGCTCTGTCGAGGCGCCCACTATTGCCAATGGCACCATTGGCCCGTTTAGCATCAGACCCAGCATCCCTCATTACGAATCACCCTATGCGCGCAGCAACGCCTCCACAGCCCCTGGATCCCCTAGGATGTAAGTGGCCAGTCCTTTTCGTCAGCCTTGTTCTGGGAGACCGAGTTTTCGTTTGTTTTTAGTTTTGTCCCTGCGTTTCATTTCCTTTCCATACGATTTACTTCGTATTGGGCGCTGGCTTCGCCCAAGGAAGCTTGCCTGGAAGGGACACAACCTACCCCCCCCCCTGGAGCTTACACAAAGTACCCTGTGCTTTATTGCTTCCCTTGCTTCGTTCCGTTATCTCTGCAGCAACACTGTGCCGCCATCCTCTGTTGGCACTCTGTGAAGACACTCTGAAGACACTCGGCAGATACTCGGCAGACACGCTCTGCTGATTCTCCACTGACCCCATGCTGACCTCACTCTCTCTTACCACACAGCCCTCCTCTGAGACAGAATTCGGGCAGCCATACACCGCGCATTCGCCCTCATGCGACCACTCTCAACATCCCGGGCATGACCCGGTCCAAGGTGTCGCCCGATGGACGCATTCCCGACCGCGATGTTGCTGCCAAGCTGGTCATCATCATGGTTGGCCTGCCTGCACGCGGCAAATCTTATATTACCAAGAAGCTACAACGCTACTTGTCGTGGCAGCAACACAACACTCGTATCTTCAACGTAGGCAACCGTCGCCGCATTGCCGCCGGCGTGGCGCCCTCTGCCCACCCAATCCTATCGTCCCACTCCCTCGAGCAACCCCAATCAGAGTCGCATCCCGACACACATGCCGATCGTCCCCTGCAGCAAGCTGCCTCCATCCTGCTCAACGGCGTGCCCCCCCCCTCAGTCGATGAGCCGACCGACCTCGACCTCAATGACGGCACCAGCCACCCGGGCCGCCACACGGAAGATGTGCCTGCCAAGGTGAAACTCACCGAGGAGGCGCTTGCCAAGCTCGAGAACACGCATAAGTCGTTCAAGCTCGAACACACGGAAGATTCCTCCAAATCCGACCACGGGGAGGGCTCCTCCAAGGCTGAGCACTCGGACGGCGCATCTTCCAAGGCTGACCATCGCAAGTCTGCCCCGGCCATACTGGCTAATGGGTCCAGTATAATGAATCTTATCTCGGGAACATACGCCGAGAAGACAACGCAGACAAACGACACTGCTACCGACCTCCCGAATGGCACTGCTCCCAAGCTTGCAAACGGGATCACAGAGCCAGCCAAAGAAGACGAGGACCAAGACGCCATCGATCAGTCGGCCAAATTCTTCGATCCCAAGAACGAGACGGCTGCAAAGCTCCGAGAGCAGGTTGCCATCGATACGCTGGACGAGCTCCTGGACTACCTGCTGCACCAGAACGGCTCGGTGGGCATCCTCGACGCCACCAACAGCACCCTCCAGCGGCGACAGCTTTTGGTCCGGCATATCAAGGCTCGCGAGCCCAAGCTGGGTATTCTGTTCATCGAGAGTGTCTGCAACGACGAGAATGTGCGTATACTATATTTTCCTTCTGATCTTTTTCTTTACGGCACAGTGGCCCTTTGCTAACCTTTTCGCAGCTCCTCGAAGCAAATATGCGTCTTAAGCTCTCTGGGCCCGACTACAAGGACAAGGACCCTGTCAAGTCCCTCACGGACTTCAAGGCCCGTGTCAAGGCCTACGAGAGCGCGTATGAGCCGCTTGGCGAATATGAGGAGAAGCACGATCTGCAGTATATTCAGGTAAGTCTCAATTTTTTTTTTCGAGTTGACGGTTTTTTCCCCTCTCCGAAAGCAGTTACTAACACGCCTGTGTAGATGATTGATGTCGGTCGCAAGATCGTACACCACCGCCTCAAAGGGTTCCTCAGTGCCAACATCGCCTCCTACCTGACGACGTTCAACCTGTCTCCCAGACAGATCTGGATCACCCGGCACGGCCAGAGCGTCGATAATGTGGCAGGCAAGATCGGCGGCGATTCAGACCTGACAGAGCGCGGTCATTACTATGGACTCGCCTTGTATAATTTTATCACTGCCAAGCGCAAGGAGTGGGTGGACGAGCAGGAGACCAAGATTGCGCGGGCCTCGTTCCCCCCGCGACCGGGTGACCGTACGCCGCCGTACCCGGAGCTGAACCAGGACCTGGAAGAAAAGAACTTTTGTGTTTGGACGTCGATGCTCAAGCGCACCGTGGACACGGCCGAGTACTTCGAGGCGGACGACGACTACGATGTCAAGGCGTGGGAGATGCTCAATGAACTCAACGCGGGTAACTTTGAGGGCTTGACGTACACGGACATCGCGGTTAAGTACCCCGAGGAGTACCGCAAGCGGCAGGCCGACAAGCTGCACTACATCTACCCCGGTGTGGGCGGCGAGGGCTACCTGCAGATCATCAACCGGCTGCGCGATATGGTGCGTGAGACAGAACGTGTGACGGACCACGCCCTCATCATCAGCCACCGGTCGGTGTGCCGGGTCCTGATGGCCTACTTCATGGACTTGACGCGCGACGACATTGCGGATCTGGATGTGCCGCTGGGCATGCTCTTTGCGATCCACCCCAAGCCGTACGGCATGGAATTCCACGCCTACAAGTACAACGAGCCGATGGGCTGGTTTGACGAGGTGCCGAACTACAAGCCTCAGAAGACCAAGGACCGCAACAACTAAAAGGGGCGGCAGTTGGTAGGAAACGGGAATAACCGGCGACGACGACGAGGAAAGGGAAACGGTAACCGTGAGCTGTCCTTAAAAAAATCACCAAGGAACAAAAAAACCAGCAAAAGAAACCCAAACTCACGAAAAAAAAAATTCGGCTTGGACACGGGGAACACATAATACGGACACAGAACTCCCTATAACCAACACACAAAAACAGCCAAAAAAAAACCCACACAAACAACAACACACTCCACAACTTGTACAACATCGTCTTCGGGCAACCAGGGCTGGTTCCTGAGTGGCGACACGACGGCAGCGCCTCACAGCCGCCGTGCTCTTCATCTTCTTCATTCTTCTTTTTCTTTCTGTTTCTCTCTTATGTCTTCTTTCCTATGCCTCTCTCTTTTCTGCGCGCTTTTGTTTTCCTTGCTATATCTGTTACTTGCTTTTATACATTTCTTTTGTGTTTTGTTATCGGGATTCGCGGATACCACAACGGACGGGATAGACAGCCACGGTTACAAGACAGCATTGGGCGACTACTAGAGGGATAACGGGCCGACACAAGGCAACACCACACACACACACACACACAAAGGGTCAACAGGGCGTACGGTCTCGTCATTCGAAAGTTCAGCCGCCGGTTTCAAGGTCGGCCTTTTTTTTAACAGGGGATAGAAAGAAAGAAAAAAAGGGAGGGCGTTTTCATTCAGAAAGGGTGACCAGATCGGTCCTGTGTTTATTCCTCTAGAGCAAACGATGGTATAGTTTTTGTTTTCTGTCTTTTTTTTAAGTATTTAATTTTGCCGCAGTCGTCGTCTTGGGCTAGATTAAATTTTTTCTTGGGAGTTTCTTGGGAGGCGTTTACCAGGCGTTTTAAGAGACTCCGTTTCCCACCTTGGGGGTAAACAATGGGAATTCTTTTTGTTTTTGTTTTTTGTTCTTGTTCTTGTTCCTGATTTGATCTCCTATCATATCTTTACAGTGTGCAAGACACTCAAGCTCGAACAAGCATACGAGCATGGCTGGGCTGTATCACAATGATGTGTTGGAAGGCCAAAATTGAAGATCGACATCGGATTTAGAAGAGCAGGATCCGCACTCAGCTCCCCCTCCTTGCTTGTGGGTGTAAGCTGGGCTTTCAGCTTCTCTGAGTCAGGCATGGATGCGGGATCTTCTTTGGCTTGCTTGGTTGTCCAACGTAATATTTATTGGGCGATCTCGATTAATTATCCTGTTTCCCTCTCTTACGGCCGTTTTTCTACTTCTTCTCCAGCGCAGGAAAACGACTAAAGCGAAATCGACTGCCGCTTTTTTTTTTTTTTCTCCTTTTGACCTCCGTCAAAGTCATCTTGGATATTCCTGATATTTTGAGTCTGCACCATATTGTCCGTTTGTCGTTTGTCATTTCGGCACTCTGATACAGTTGGACACCTTCTGCCAGTACGGCAAACTTGTCAACCGGGCTCTAGTTAGCAACTGTTCTTGGCCCCTTGCACAACAAGAGAAGCAGTGGTCGCAATGGCGGACGACAGCAGCAGCAAGCAGGCTTCAGGGATAGCTACGCGAACGGCCACGAATGTCAGCATCAACCTGCCACCAGCGACGCCGGCCAACACTGCGGCTACGACCGCGGCCGCGGCGACGGGCGCGACACCCTCGATATCGACCAGCCGGCGCGGGTCACGACAAGCACGCAGAGCCTCTCGCGCGGGACGCCGGCGCCGACTTCCCCAAGAGTTCCTCATGCCCGACGGCCGGCGCGTGCTCGTGGCCCTGCCCGAAGACGCCCAGGCCCTGCGTGCCAAGTACGCGGGCGTCTTGAACGCACCTGGGGACGAAGAACATGGGAAGCAGGTCGAGATTGTGGTCCACGGATCGGCCGAGCACCAGAGATGTCTGCAAGAAAGCCGGGCCCACCAGCAGGCGCGACGCGACGCTCTGCGAGCCAAGTACGGCGAGGAGTTTTTCAGCGAGTATGACCAGGTGACGGCCGACCTCGACCAGGTGTCGGCGGAGCTGGAGCGGCTGGCGGACCACTCGGCCACGCTGGGCCACAACTTTTCCAAGTTTGGGTACAGCGCGCAGCTGCGGACATTTGGGGGAGGAGACGAAGCTGGGGAAGGTGGCGAAGGTGCAGGAGGAACAAGTGCGTCGTCGGCCAGCCGTCGTCAGAGCCGGGCCAACTCGGCGAGTCTATGGACGGTTCGGGGTGCTGGCAATGGCAATGGCAATGGCAATGGCAATGGCGACGACGACGACGACGGCGACGATGACGACGACTCCTCTTTCTCGCAGGATGGTCACGGTGGAGGCGGAGGCGGAGGCATCAAGCCGTCGTGGCACAACCGGCACGGCGCGCGCGGCATGCGTCTCTTCCAGCGGCCCGTGGTCAAGCAGTACTTCCACCGGGGCCTGCTGTGGCGCGCCAGCGAGGAGACCGAGGTGCAGTCGTTTGAGCTGTTTTTTGATCTCCTGTACGTGGGGATCCTGGCCGTCAACGGCGACCACGCGGCCGAGACGGCGGACGGGTTCGAGCTGCTGCGGTTCGTGGTGACGTTCTGCCTCAGCTGGAAGGTCTGGACGGACGTGACGCAGCTGGTCAGCTGGTTCGAGACCAACGACGTGGTGTCGCGCGTGCAGGTGTTGTTCCTGTTTGCGTGTCTGCTGGGTGTGACGGTCAACATGGCGCAGACCTTTGGGGACTGGGGGCGGGGGGGTGGCGGAGGGGGAGGAGAAGGCGGCGAAGAAGGGTCCGGGTCCGAGTCCGAGTCTACCTCCGGCGGCGGCGACACCTACCCAGCCCTGGCCGCGTTTTACGTCACGTCCCGCCTCTTCATCGCCCTCTACTGCGCCCTCACCGCCTACCTCGTGCCCCTGGTCCAGGGCACCATGCTCTGCCAGGTCGTCATTGCCGTCGTGGGCGCCGCCCTGTGGATTGCCAGCATCCACCTGGCGATGCCGGTCCGCCTCGCCTGCGTCTTTGTGGCGCTGGCCTTTGACCTCTTTGGCGGCAGCCTGGTCGTGGGCGCGTTCCGCTACGCGACCAAGCACGCGACGGGCACGGTCGGCGGCGCGCTCCTGCGCGGCCTCTTTGACTTCTTCCCGGCCATCAACATCGAGCACAAGGTGGAGCGCACCAACGCGTTTGTGTCGCTGGTGCTGGGCTACTCGGTCGTCGGCGTGCTGTTTCAGAACAGCCGCGGCTATGCGCTGCACGCGTTCCTGGGCAAGGCCGTGCTGGGCCTGGTGCAGGCGTTCCTGTTCAGCTGGCTCTACTTTGACGTCGACGGCGCCCACCTGCACGTGCACGCCATCCGCCGCGGCGCCGAGGCCAACTTTGTCTGGCACCACGCCCACCTGCTCTTCGCCCTGGCGTTCACGCTGTCGTCGGCCGCGCTGTCGCGGCTGGTCGTCGCCCACGACACCGCCAACGCGCCCACGGACACGCTCACGGCCACGTTTGCCGAGCGCTCGGCGGCGCGCGTGTCGCTGGGCCACCGGCTGTACTACAGCGCGGGCCTGGGCGTGGCGCTGGGCGCGCTGACGCTGATCGCGGCGGCGCACACGCACAAGCTGTCGCCGGACTGCCGGCTGCCCAAGCGGGCGCGGCTGGCCAACCGGCTGGCGGTGGCGGCCGTCTTCTGCGCGCTGCCGGCGGCGCAGTCGCTGACGTCGCTGCAGCTGGTGTCGGTGGCGACGGGGCTGGTGGCGTGGGTGCTGGTGGTGGAGCTGTTTGGGATGTCGTGCCGGGGGGATCCCTGGTTCCGGAGAGGCGGGCAGCCGGGGAGCAGCAGCAGCAGCAGCAGCAGCAGCAACCAGCAGCAGTACACGGCGCGGTGCAGTGCGCGGCGGCTGAAGCAGGCTCTGGGACAGGCCGAGAAGGACCAGGCGGGCGGGGAGCAGCCGCAGATCGACGTGAACGTGCTGAGCCAGGGAGAGAAGCACGGGGGGGTGTTGATGGATTAGGGAGGAGGGGAAGAAAGGAATGGCTGAGGTTTATTAGAAACGTTGTTTATATTAGTAATTTAGAGGTTGAGCCTCATGATACCCGCATAAGCACGACAAGAGCAGTTCAAGTCTTACGACAATAGCAAGAGTAATAATATAAAGAAGAAGCAAAAGACAAAAAGGAAGAAAAGGAAAAAGGACAAGGAAAAGAAAAAAGGGAAAAAAAAGAAAAAGAAAAAGAAAGACAAAAAAAAACGTACAGCAGCGGGTATTCGCTGGTCGTCACCGACCCAACTACTAATCCGCCGATTGCTGGTTTAACTAGGGGAGAGCGGACGGGATCCCGTGCTTTCCAGCATCTATGGCCGTACGTGAAAGACATAGGTGTGGAATACTCTTTTATGGTGTGGTTGGAGCCTTGGACTTTCTATAGTAGTACCACTGGCATTCCCATGTGGTTCTGTTGTTAGGAGACAGCTGCAACTGCTTGGATAGCACCCCAGCAAAGACGATAGATTTGGTGCATTCTGTCAGAAACAATGGCATTTTCTCCACTGCGTATTCTTCAAAGCATATGAATAAAGCAGAAAGCAGGCAAACTCCAATCAAAAGCAAACCCAAAACCAGATACACAAAGCTGATGGGAGTCCCAAGAGCGCAGGTCTTTCCCGTAAAACACCACCCATCATCATACATATGTAGATCCAATGTTCTTCTTGCCCTGTTTTCCGAGCCACTCCTCTCGTCGACACCCCTTTACGACCTCCCGACAATGCCCGCCATCAAGCCCGGTCCGTCTCCCTCTTGAGCATCACCAGACACGTCGTCACCGCCGCCACCACCACCGTGTCCCGGTCCCGGTCCCGGTCCCGGTCCCGCTGTCGCGCCTCGGACGCCGCCGCTTCTTCTTCTTCTTCTTCTTCTTTCGGCGACCCCTTCCGGTCGTGTTCGGGCAGGTCTGGGTCCCACGCCCGCAGGTCCATCTGCAGCCGTCCGCCGTTGCCCGCCGACAACGCCGTGCTCCCACGCGCCCGCAGCGCGTCGCTGCGGATCAGCCGCGCCACCGGGCGGTGAGTAGCCGTAGTCGCAGTGGTGGTAGCCGAGCCCACCCCGGGAGCAACGTGGTCCAAGACGAGCAGGCTGTGGATGGCGTCGCCCGGGAGGCCGACCGCGGCGGTGGCCGCCTTGCGCTCGGCGCGGCCGGCGTAGCGCCACGCGAACGTGCCGAGCCGGGGGATGGTGAAGCGCTGCGTGCGGGAGAGGAAATCCTTGCGGGTGATGTCAAAGGGGGACGCGGCGGGCGACCGAGATGACGGGGGGGGAGGCGGACAGGCCGGGTCCGGCGCATACGTCGAAAAAGGAGCCGGCCCGTTTTGGTCGGCATCGTCACCGGCGTCCATCTGCGTCTCCGTCAACTTTTCCCAATCGATCGTCACGTGCGGCGGCCGGCCCGGACCAGCCCGGTAGGTGGTCGTGCTCAGGGTGCGCAGCACGCCTGTCGCGGATTCTTTGTCTCCCCCCCACGAGCGGCCGACGCCGTGGCCCAGAGGCCGCCCGCCGGCGACGAGCGCGCACGACTCGGCCAGGGACGACTGCCGCATGGAGAGGAACGCCGGCTGGCTGGCGTTGCTGCGGGCGCCGACGTCGGTGGGAAGGACGGCATGGGAGACGTCGTCGCCGACGAGGTAGACCATGACGGGCTCGGCGGAGGGCGGGCCGGGCGTGCGGAAGCGCGGCTTGCCGACAGTCTCGACCTGGAACTGGATGGTCGGGAGGAAGGGGGGGACGGGCAAGGACGCAGCAGCAGCAGCAGCAGCAGCAGCAGGAGCGGCCGTCCCCCCCGCGTACAGAGAGTCGTAGGCCGGCGGCGACAAGGTCTCTCCGTCGCTGTTGTTGTTGTTGCTGTTCTCTTCTCCTGAGACGGCATCAGCGTCACGCTCGGCCTCAGCTGCGGCCGCCTCAGCCTCCTTCAGCTTTTTCTGGTCGTCATCGCCAACAGCAGCAGCTGGCTGTCCACCGTCGTCGAGCCCGGACAGACGGGTGTTGGTGTTGTTCTTGTTGTTGTTCTTGTTGTTCCTATCGTTGTCCTTGGCACCTCGTGACGTCTTGCGCAAGAAAGCCATGGCTGGCATTTTGTCTTTATGGAGTATGGGGACAGAGTGTCTTGGAGAGTTTGCCAAACGGTACACTGGCAAGACGAAACGGCAAGGAATTTCAGATTGGTTTTATGACCTGCCGCTGAGCCCTGCTCAGTGTGACCCTTCGTCCCATTATATATCTGCCTGCCTGCAGTGTGTTGTTGCGTGGGCTGCCCATTGTTCCTGTAGCAATCATCGCACTGCAACCCCAAAGAGAGAGATCCGATTTGTCGGATTCCTTGGCAAAATCTGGCCACGGCCTTCACTGCGGCCAGGCCACTTTTGCCAGCCAGCCAGCCATCCCCAAAAAGGCGACATCACGGTCTCGCTTCCGTCTTCCCTCGCCTGGCGCCAACGTCTTTGCCCCAGAACGGCCACGAATGCGAGACACGGCCCATTTAGTGGCAAGCGTGGGAAAGGGAAGAATAAGAGAAAAAAAAACAAAAAAAAAACAGAAAACCCCCAAAAAAGCAAAGAGATCGAACGGCAGCTTTACTTTCTGTTGGTTGGCTCGAACTAGGCCTGATCTCGTGGCCTGCCTGGGGAGGACCGCTTACAGAGAGACAGCTGGGGGCATAATACAGTCCACCGTATGACAGTGCGCTATAGCCCCGCCTTCCAGCTTCCCAGGTTCTCCTCGCTCAGCCTTGCCGCTAAACACAAACAACTCCACTCTCTGTCTCGCGCAATACGGTTGGTTCTTCTGGGGAGGCGTTGCGGGGCTTTGCTGGGCTTGGGTTTTGCGTCCAGCCAATCGTTGTTTACCGATTTGCCAGAAAAGTGGGGTGATATGTTGAAAAGTGGCAGTGCCCATCCTCTGCCTCTTCGTTCTTTGACAGGGCAGAACCCAGAACTATGGTTGCGCGGGATTTGGTCGAGAAGAGGAATAGAGGCAGAGGGTCAGTAGCAACGGCACGAGACAAAAAGACAAAGTCGGCAAATAGACAGCCTGGGCATAGAAAGCGCTCAGGGAGACAGGGCACGTTTGGAGCAATCCTGCCTTCTTCTGGGCCTTGTCCTGTTGGCGTTACAGGGAGCGACAACGGGCAAGGCAGCCTTGGCATCCATGTGGCGTCTGGCTGTGTTTGTCTGCATCCTCGCTCTCCCTTGTGAAGCTTCGCTTTCCTGTTTGGTGTCTCGGTGAGCTCTCTGCAGGGTTTCTTGATTTGTGCACGTCTGATTGGTGCTTGCCGGAGCCAAGACAAAGATCAACCAATCGACACATGGATGACATCTGCTCCGAAAAGAAACTTGAAGGTATCTGAATGTATTCTAGGCTGACAGCATTGGCCAAGGACAGCTGCGACGTCCGTGTTTTGGACAACATGAATATGCTTTTGATGAAGGGAGAGTGATGATGAGGGTATCTATATGTACGAGGAGTGTACAACCCGCATAAAGACAGAAGACGAAGACAAGCAATAACAAGCCGAGAAGAAGAAGAAAGTGGAGGAAGAAAGCAGAAGAAGGGAGAGTTGAAGAAAAAGATGCAACAACGAAAGAGAAGAAGAAATGGATGAAAAAAGGAAGGGGAAATGAATGAGAAGAATAAATGCAAAAAAAAACGAAAGAAAGGAATGAAGGAAAAAAAGAAGAACAAAAAGTAGAACAAAACAACGTAAACATATGCCCAACATCCCATCTCTACTCCCTGAATGCACGCGGATCCCGCTCCAGCTCCGCCTCCACCCACCAGGGCCACTCGTTGTAGCTCGCGTGCTCGGCGTCGACCTGCCGGTTGAGATGTTTCAGCCAGCGGAAGGTGCCCTGGTCTATGGGGTCGTCCTGGCTGGGATGTGGACTGTGGCTTTCGTCTTGTGTCTTGCGCGACTCTGGCCGCTTCTGGTGGTCGGGCCGGTTGTCAAACGTCAGCTCGACCTGGGTGATGCGTGCCATGATCTGCTTGAGGGCGATCCAGTGGGACGCCAGCAGGACAAAGACGGGCCGGTCCATGTCGATGACCTGCCGGAACTGTTCCTGGGGGAGGCGCATCCACCAAGCGTAGTGGCGGCTCATGGCAGCGTAAGCTAGGAGTGGTTAGTGGTGAAGGTCAAAAAGATGGAAAGAGAAAGGGGAGAGAAAGAAAAGAAAGGAAGAGGGATGGAAAGGAAAAGGGATGGAAAGAAATAAACGAAAATTACACAAATTGGAAACATGGACACAACAGAAGAAGGGAATGCTTCAACAACCGTACCGCGACAACTTACCCTCAGTCGGGGACACCAACAAGGCTTCCGCCATCTCCACCACCAGCGCGTGGTACGCCGTCGCCACCGGGTCGCCGTCGCACAGCGGGCCCAGCCGGTGCACCGCCGCCACGGCGGCGCGGCTCCACTGCCGGTCCACCACCACCGGCCCCAGCGCCGACGCCACCATGTCGACCTGCGCATTGTCCAGCATGCCGCGGAAGATCAGGCGCGTGCCCCGGATGTACATCTGCACCGCCACCACCAGGATGCCCCGGATGAACGTCATGTACTCGGCCATGCCGTCGTCCAGCAGCACCGACTGGAACGTCAGCGCCAGACACGTCGCCATCAGCGCGTTGCCCTCTTCGAACATGGGCTCGCTCGTTGGTGGTGGTGCGCCGCTGGCCAGTGCGGCTCCCTCCCCCGGCGTGCCTCCGTCTTCCTTGGCTCGGCCTCCTCCGGCCTCGGGAGGCGGAGCCACCACCACCGGCGGCGGCGGCGGCGGCGGCGGTGGCGGTGGTGGTGGCCGTCGCGCCATCGCGCCCAGGGTCCGCTTGATGGCGCGGATGGCCTTGACGCGGTGGTCCATGGCGGCGGCGGCCAGGCTGGCGTCGTGCTGCATCAGGTCGGACGCGGCCATGCCCAGCAGCGCGTGCATCAGGTAGTCGTGGCTGTGGGACAGGATCGGCACCTCGTGCGTCCACAGCGTGTCGTGGCCCAGCGGGTAGTGCGGGCAGCAGCGCTCGAGAAAGTGCTGGAAGAAGCGCATGTCCTGCAGGCTGAACAGCGGGATCTGGTGCTGCGGCTGGTGGTTCACCAGCGGCGCCGTCGGGTACTCGCACTGCAGCCCCGTCTTGAGACAGTGCCCGCACGCCGGCCGCGTCTCCTGGCACTTGATGCGCCGCCGCTTGCAGTTGTAGCAGCCGCGCCGCGACTTGGTGTGCCCGCGCCGCTCGAGGCGCCTGTGCTGGGCCGCCTGCTGGGCCGCCTGCTGGGACTGCTGGGCCTGCTGGACCGACGGGACCGGGAGACGAGGACTCAGGCTCAGCTGGAGCTGGCCCAGCTGCTGCAGGCTCGTGCTCGAGCCCGACGGCGACAAGGCCGTCCCGCCGAGCCCGAGCCCGGGCGGCGGCCGCGTAGTGGAGGTGGAGGTGGAGGTGGACGCGGACGCGGACCTCGTCGTCGTCGTCGTCGTCGTCGTCGTCGTCGCCGTCTCTGCATCGTAGGGATGCAGAAGATGCGGCAACGGCGGGTCGGCCGACGCAGTCGAGCCGCGCGACCGCGGCGCGGCCGGCGACAGACTGCCGGCGGCGGCTGCTCTGGCCGCGGTGGTGGTGGCGGTCGGCGTGGTGTGGCTGGTGGCGGCAGTCGTGTTGGTTCCGGTCACGTTTGCTGGGCCCGGCACCATGATCAGACCCGACGTCTTGGCAGTGGGATCCGAGGTCGAGAACAGGATCGGCGGCTGGGGGGGCGGCTGCAGACGGTGGTGGTGGTGGTGCTGCTGGTGTTGCTGCTGGTGTTGCTGCTGCTGGTGTTGCTGCTGCTGCTGCTGTCCAAAAAAGGCGCGCGTTGTGCCTGGCATCATGGCCAGGCTCGCCGCGCTGTCGGCAGCGGCGGTGGCTGCTGTGGCCGTCAGGCCAAAGGCGGCCATGCCGGAGGTGCCGCACGAGGCAGGCGGCCCGCCGGTGGCCAGGAAGGCCAGGTCCTCGTCCATGGCGAACTGCGTGTGGATGGCCGGCCGGCGCAGATGGGGTGGCTGTTGCTGTTGCTGTTGCTGCTGCTGCTGCTGTTGCTGCTGCTGCTGAGAGGTCGTCGCCGCGTCCACACCGACACCCAGCATGGGCATGTCGGCCTGCGACTGCAAGAAGTAAAAGTCAAAATCGGGCGCCGCCATGCCCGAGTCGGAGTGGTCCGACGTGTCGAACATGAGGTTCCCAAAATCCATGACGTCGACATACATTGGGGGCGGCAACGACGACAAACAAGGACAAGACGGACGACCATTCCTTGATGACAAGGCACACAAGAACAAGGCACACAAGAAACCGATCACATGCGATACAAAGATTGGACTGGGAGACTGGCTGAGACGATGCGAGAAAACGATCAGGCCCGGATCAGGAGGGGGGGGCAATGTACAGATAGTAAAAAAAAGAACGGTCTGAGGTGTCAAGACAACAGGCGGTTAGTAGCAGGCGGTTTCATAGAAAAGGAAGATAAAAAAGAAATCCAAAAGGGAAGACAGAACGAATAAACAAGATTTACAGAATAAATAAGAAACGGATTGGGGCTGAAATAAAGCTGCAGCAGAAATAAGACGACCCGGCACGACAGCATTCAACGACTGGGCCAACGGCGCCGGTACTTGACTAAGAACACCAAACGTACTATGCACCAACGAATGCCGTAGCTTCTACCACACACACTGTAAAGTCAATGATCGTCCCTCTGCTCTCCCTGGGATTGTGCCCCCTCCCCCCCCCCCCCCTGGCTTGCGATGCTCACTAGCCGCTCGCCTTCTGCTTTCTGATTTGTTCCCCTGGCTCGTTTCCGACGTCCCCGGGGCACAGCAAAGGAAGCCCGGCATCGTCATGCTGCTGTGCAGGACCGAGTCCTAGAACAGCTACCTAGGACAGCATCCTGGGAACGACCGCAACAGAACCTGCCCGTCCCACGATCACGACTCCGCCTCAGCCCAATCTTGGGACCGCACCCGGGCGGGGAACAAACCGCAGCGTCCCCTAAAAAAGAACACAACCGTTCGTGTTTCTGCGAGCTAGTCGAAACACTGTTTTTTTTTTTTGTCTTTTTGGGGGGGGGGCTGCCTGGGAGTGGTGGTGCATGTTCTGCATGGCTGCAAGTGTGATTGCCTTCCTTTTGCTCTTGGCGCCACCGAGACGTCTGAATGGGGTTCTTTTGTTTTGACTCAGCCCCCCCGCGCAGCGGTGCTTGCGCTGTTCCCCCAGTCCCCTCAACCAACTCACTAATGGCCGCCCATCGAGTCCCGCCAAACGGCTTCGAGCGTCAGGGGTGCGGGTGACCTCAGGTGCAATCTCGTGTTCTTGGGGGGGGGCGCGCAAAGGCTCAGCCCAGCACACTGTGACTGGTTACGAGTAAGATCCTCATAGTGGTGTCAACTACATAGTAGCTAGCTAGTTGGTAGCTACAGCAGCCTTTCCTCCCAAAAGCCGGGGCACGTGAGTCCGGCTTGGCTTGGCCTGCCGATCACGCCCTGCAAGCCCCGCCAAGGCCTGCTGAAATCCAGCCCAGCAACGGCAGGTCCTGCCAGCAGACAGCTTATGCGTCCAGACACAGATTCAGCGGTCTGGTTTCCCTTCCCACCCCCCCCCCTTGTGCGTGGCAGTGCCGGTGCTCTGGTGGGCTTCCCAGCGGTTGGCATGCATAGGTCAGGGGTGTAGGTGTGTTGTCGGTGACCGCCAGGCCGCTGCACGAGGGCTCTCCTAACCAACGAGTGAACTACATAGTGGTTCGGTCTTACGGTCCGGTCAGACAGTTGCTTGGTGCGCTTCCTGGCGTCTTCGTGCGTCTCTACACAGCTGCTCTCGGCCGCCGTTGAGATTACCCGCGACGACGTTTTGGTGACTAATGCTGCGCAATGTTGGTGCCCGAGACGACCGTTTCGAACCGCATGGCTCGTCGTCCCTTCCGCGGCAGCTCGCCTTCCTTCTCACCTTCTCGTCCGCGGCAGTGACTTCCCGTCTTCTCCCCTTCTCGTCCGCGGCTGTGACTCATGCACCGCCACGTGAGAGGGATGCGATGCTGTCCCTTCGTCGCGGGCGCCTGGGATGGCACGCCGTGCTGTTTCCGCGAGCGGGAGGGAAGCCCTGGGTGCAGGGCCGACTCCCACCTTCCACCCGTGGTGGTGCCGTGTCCGCGCCTCCTTTTTTTTTTTTTTCTGTCTGGCCTTCCCCAGGAACCAACGACCGAGGCGTCTGGGAAGAAGGCGCCCCGTTGCCCGCTGCCAGCCGGGCCCGGCTCACAGGACGAGATGGGCAGGGTCCGTGTCGTTCGGCGTGCCTGGGTGGGGACCATTGGCCCGGAGCCTCGCGATGCCCTGTATCTGGCCCT
The DNA here is from genome assembly GCA_002778195.1 of Raffaelea ambrosiae. NCBI lineage: Eukaryota > Fungi > Ascomycota > Sordariomycetes > Ophiostomatales > Ophiostomataceae > Raffaelea > Raffaelea ambrosiae. Next base: position 1,901,618 of record PCDI01000004.1, on the reverse strand, counting down.
TGCGGCAGTTGCCGATGTCGCAGACGAGCAGACCTGCGCGCAGCGAGTGCGCGGGATGATCTTTTGCCGAAGAGAGAGAGAGAGAGAGATCGACGGTCCACACAACCCCAAACGAGTCCTGGCCAGGCTCACATGGCGGAGATCACGTCTGCATCCCGCCGTACTCCGTCGTACTCCGGCCAGCCATGGAGAGTCCCAGTTTCCCGTCCGGGGCATATCCATGGCCATCCCATCACCGCCCGCCCGCCCGTGCCTTGTGGCTTGTCCCGCCTCTTCTCTCTTGCTTGGCAACGGTTGCATGCTCGTCTCTCTCTCTCTCTCTCTCTCTCTGTCTCACCCTCTCTCACATCCGTCTAGCAGCACAAACCCAGCCTCCTTCGCTGCCCCATCACGGCTTGTCCCGGGAGATAAAAAAAGAAACGCGCTGCTTTCGTGTTCGCCACCTTGGCGCCTTCGTGTTGTCTGGGCCTTGGCTAGCATCTGTCGGAGCTCTCTCGCATTGCTTGCGATGCTATCTCCTTCTACGCGGGACCCCCCCCCCCCCTCCGGCGGAGCGGTCAATCCCCGCGTGCCGTATGACAGGCCACCATCCCATCTGCAGGTGGTGAGGTTTGCGGTGCTGGGCTCTGCCATTGGCAGCTTTCCGTAATGGCGGACAATATTCCTCCGCGCTGCAACATTGACATGCTTGACTTACTTACCTATCTTATAGTGCACTTTGCGTACTTTCTATTATAGCGCGAGGCTAAGTGCATAATCACTATTGCTATGTATTATATCCGCAATAGAAAGGGGGAAAATACACGCTCTCAAGCAGGTCCCAGGTTCCAGGGCAGGTTCCAACGAGTGGTACGCTGTAGTTAAGCTTCCGACCCAAGGGGTGAGACAGTCCACCACCGTACAAGCCACACTAACAAGACGTAAAAGCCCCAATAGTCGGGCTGCATATACGGGCTACCGCTCTTGATTGGCCACCACATCAGACAAAACAGGCGACCGAAACCTTTTCTGTGCCCCGTAGGGCCGTCCTAGCACCATTTTGGCAGCTGGACCACCGGGGGGCAGCGCGCTATTTGCTGTGGTGGAGGCTTTGTCGCATACCTACGTACCATAGTAGTACTAGTTACAGGGTTAATAGTTTGGATTTACGAGTATCTGTCTTCGTCTTGCGCAACAGTCAGCAAGACACACACAAAAAAAAGGAAAAAAAAACGCAGTGAAAGGCCCGAAAAGCCACAACCTTGCAGGTCAGAGAGCTGGGGATTTCTGAGATGCTTGTCGTCATTGATCGACACGAAAAACTCGGCAAAGACGAGGCGGAAGGAATTAGTGAACAAAACCCCCACAAAAAAAAGCAAAATCCGCCATACAGAAGGATTTGGAAAGGGCCGAGATGGAACAAAACATTCGGATGCCCACTGGTCAAGAGAGGGACTGCCAGGCATCTGGCGGGTTATTTTTCGGCGGTCTCAAGGTGTAAGATATGCGAGTAACGTTCAGACGACGACTCCAGAGAGCGTGGACGCGTCACACTCCAAGCAGTCGTGACGTTGCATGAGCCACCTGGCCCGCGAAAACAGGACAAGAAGCCACAGAATTCCAAGGCTTCCGTGCAAGTAAGATGCCGACTGCGAAACAAGGCTGAGGGGATGTGTGGATAGTTCAGCTGTGAACTAGGAAGATCCAGGCAGCCGCCAAAAAAAAGAAGAGTCGGACACGGGCACAAGCGGACTTGTCAGCGCGGACGTGGCAGAAGCGACTTGGCAGAAACGGCCCGGGAAACTGGATGGCTGGAGATGGAGTGGGATGGACCGAGGACTGAGAAGAACTAACACGGGCTGGGAAGGACTGAGAAGGGCTGACACGGACTGACACGGACTGAGAAGGGCTGACACGGACTGACACGGACTGGGAAGGACTGAGAAGGGCTGAGAAGGTGTGACACGGACTAACACGGACTGACACGGACTGGGAAACAGAGTTCTTGAAGAAGTTCATCAAGAGGAGTCGAGTCTCACCAGGACTCATCAAGCTCATTTGACGCACGTGTGACGAACATATGAACATACTTTGTCCAGAAACAGTCCCAAACGAACCAAACGAACCCCCAAGGAGCTGCAGGAACATCTTCGGAACCCGAGCAGCGACCAACGACTCGAAGTGCAAAAAGCTTGGGTCTGAGGCTGCGGCACACTCGAATGCAGACAGAAGGGCGTATGAGAAAAAAGAACAAACAAAACCCAAAAAAAACCCCCAAAAAAAACAGCTGTCTGCTCGCGCGGTCAATCTCAGCCCCAAGGTCGTATCAATGTATGCCCCCCCAAACACTCGCTCCGAGGAGATGTCTTCGTCTTATTTTCCAACGAAACAATACAGGAAAATAAAACATTAACATGCATCGTGGACAAATAGAAATGGAAAACCAAGACACTACAGAGACAGCCCATGACACCACCAGAAAAGCAATCCACACACACACACACACACACGCACGCACAAAGGTGCCAAATATGCAAGTATTCGGGTCATTCAACCAGACAAGAAAGAACTGCCCCAAGCCAAGCAAAAAGTGAACAAAAGTCCCCCTCCCCCCTCAGTCCAAGGGCCCAATCCCGGAGCCGCGGGCGAAGCAGCCGACCCGTATAACGTGAGAAACAGGCGGCCATGTGCAGGAAATTGGAGCTTTGCCAAAATAGGGACGAAAGAGACGCCGGGAAAGGGGAGATTCAGGAAAGGAGAGAACCCAGGAAACAAGAGAACCCAGGAAACGAGAGATTGAGGAAACGGGACAACTCCAACAGAGCTCATGTTGACAAGGCACTGCCTTTCACGGAGGAAAAAAAAGGACAAAACGACAAGCCGGGGCAGCTCAACCAGCAGCCAGGGGAAAGAAGCTGAACAGGCCAGGCCTGCTGCTGTACAGCGAAAGAGAAAATGTGCACTTTCCATCGACTTCTTGCTCTCACTCCTCCTTCACTGCCACAAAGCCACGATGCTACCCCATCCCAAGGGCTGCGTGGGTAATGCGGCACTTGCCTGCGGTGCACATCATGTGGCAGCATTTGTTTTTCTTCCAAGGGAAGCTTCTCCCCAGCAATGACTCCATGTGACGACCAGCAACGACCTTTTGTTGCATTGCTTTTGTTTCGCAGCCTCGTCTCCCCCATCTCGCCATCTGGCCCCCAAGAAAGGAGAGCAAGATCATTCATTATCAGACCTGCCTGCGCCATACTGAGGCAATCCTGAGGCAGACTGCAACTTTGGCAGGATGGCAAAACGGGCAAGAGACTCGGCTTCTGCTTGCCCCCCTCCTTTATTTTTTTCCCGTGTCTGGCTGTCTTTTTCTTGCCTTTTTATCTCGGTACGTTATTTTTTGACTCTCTTCCTCTCCCTCTCTTCCCGTGTCTGCTTTGGTCGGAAGTCGACTCGTCTGCTTCGGGGTCGCAGTAAGAATAAGACTCCGCGTCAGATGGCAAATAAAGAGATGGTCCGGTCGGCCAAGGAGAAGGAGGATGAGGCCCAAACAAACGGGGCACAGTCGGAGGGCGGGCAGATAATTGAAAGTTGCGCCTTTCCCTCCAAGAATTGTGGCTTGCAGGACAGGCATGCGGGCGCCTCCATCACGTCGAGGGAGACACACCGCATTCCCTCCTCTCTCGCACCCGATGCCGCACTTGGCAGCCGCAAGGGAGGACCGAGACTCTCGTAAATATGGCATCGTGCATCCGAGACGACACGGTGGCTTGCTTCTCTGTTGGCCTGCCAGCCATCTTCTGGAACAATTGCCGAGAGTCCCGATGCTTCTTTCTCCTTTCTCTTGTCATCTCTTCTCTTTCCCTCCGATTTCCCCCCCCAACTTGGCGGTCATGAGATGGGATCGAGAAGGTAGACGATCGAGACGGAATTCCCAAAATAGCAGCAGGAGCACAAAAAAATAAGAAGATAAACAGGAGAGAAAGGGAAGAGAAGCCAAGACTTCTTGGGGAGGCACAGCCAGAGATAGCATGGTCATCCCGGCATCGCCATTCCAATTCTTCTTCTCCCACCTCCTGCCCTCCCCATCCCGTTCTTCTCTTCCCGAACACTAGGAAGAAGGCACGGTAGTGGCCCTATTTACGAGTCCTCGTGGAAACTCTCCCGTGTCTATTCGCCACGTTGTTGCTGCCCATGTATACCCCCCCCCCCCCCCTTCTGGGAAGCTGTGCCTCCGGGCCCAGATGAGCCGGCATTTATCACCCGCCCGTGGCTCTCTCTCGCCTCTTCGCTGGTGATCTAAAAAAGGCAAATTTTCATATATATATATAAATATAAATCATGATGACCTATATTAATAGTCCATATTGGGGGAGGCTATGCGCACCTGGGAGGAAGAGCCCCTTTTAAATTTGGGGGGGTCGGCTTCGGAGGGACCCGGGGCCGACACGGGGGTGACCGTAGAGCAGACCCTGGGTTGGTTGGGCCTGGACGTCCCAGAGATTGATGCCGGGAAGACGTAACCATGGATGAGTCTAGAATCGTTCGTTTGTCTCGTTTGGCTCCCGGTATCACGTCAAGAATGCCTTAGCCGCCCAGAGGGCGGGCACGACGAGTCGTCAACAGCAACTCGGGGGAAAAAAAAAGGCAAGTCCAGGCTCCCATCTGCCGTTGCCTGGTGAGCAGTTGGAGGCCCAGATGGTTGAAGATGTGCATAAGACAACAAATGTAAAAAAAAGGTATCCTGGCTCATGTGGGCAGTAAGATAGCTGTAGGTTGTTGGTATTATGCATACAAGCGTGGATAAGAATAACGCATTGCAACCAACTGAAACCGAGACAACCTATATAGAATAATCAATAGAGCAAATACGGGCAGCCGACTGATCCAAACGACCGACAAAATAAAAGTGGAAGAGGGAGGATTTATGTTGCATACGTCCAACGTCAAACACCTGTCACGAGGAAACAGGCTTTTTAGCGTCTGCATTCTTCGAATTTCCAACCAGTTAGTTACCATGTACGACGGGTTCTGTTAGGGTTGTGCTCAAACAGAGCCGCAATGGAAAGCAGGCTCCTCCGGGATAGCTGAGGAAGACGCCGCAGAGGAGGGGCTTCTCAAAAGTGCGTCTTGGCCCGTCTTCGCCAATTGTGTGCATGCTGAAACTCGGTAATTGTTTGTCTCTGGCGTTGCTTGGCTCTCCTCAAATCTTTCCTGTATTGTGCCCCCCTTCTGATCCTGTCGTTCTGGCCCTCAGTTGGCCATCTGGCCTCCAGCATGATCGTTTGATCGTATCCAGCTCAGATTCACATGCCGACGCTCTCATGGTCTCGTATTTCTTTTTCCTCTTCCTCAGCCTCCCTCTTTCTCGGCCTGTCTCAATGTGTCAAGGGAGCGAGAACGGGACTGGCAAACAAGACTGGAGAACGAGACTGGAGAAAACAAGAGTGGCCCCAGCCATGGCTTCGACGACAGGTAGGAGATAGTATCTCGATATTGCCAGGGGTACTCGTACGGGGGTCAACGCAAGCCTTCGGAGTGGCCACCCACAACCAATTTTAGAAATTACGAGTCTCTCGGCTTCTGTGGCTGTGAGCTCTCCATACTCGTAGCAGCAGTACACACATGGTAGTATTATTGCTCCAGAGCAATTCGCACGAGTGCTCCCAGCCTCTCCAGGTTGGCCGGCCAGGGATTCCCCGTGACACGTCATGCCCAACATCAGTCCCAATCACCAGGGGACAGAGCGCGGTGATAACGACCCCAAAGAGGCAGGCAGGATGACGAAGACGAACGGAACGGATATATTCAGGACCACTGGAGAAATGATATTGCACGGAAGAAGAAAGGAAGGGGCGGGGAGACGTGTACTACGAGTATGTACACAATGACACGCTCGTGTTGTATGGCTGACGGTGTGGCCCCGGTGAACGATACGAGCAACGACGGTGTACTCTGTCAATAATAGGACCACGATAAGATACGAGTACTCGTACATACGTAAGCCCACGATACCCCATTGAGAAGAGGATTGAGGGTTCCAGAAAGGCCGTGAGCAGGGGGGTGGTTGCGGCCTTTCCGCCCGGAGTTTCAAGAAGCCAAGCTTTCGACGATGATACTGGTGCCATGTAACCACGACCAGGGGAGCCGCAACGAAGAGCCATCGGTCCAGACGCCAGAAAGAGGGAAGGTGCGAAAGTCTTGATCGGAAGGGAAAAAGGGCAAGCACGCAACAACATGCTCTGATGGAGGCAAGCAAAAGAAAGGCGAGGACCCAGACCAAAAGGTCGTGGCGACGAGCCCACAGGAGTGGACAGGAGTGGAGACATTGCAATTTCGCTTAACGTTTCAAGTGCCACCAAGAGCAAGGGCAGATCCAGCGCGCAAAGCAAAGGGGAAAAAAAAGGGGGGGGGAGGGACTTTCCGCGACGGAGATCGCAGTGTGAGCTGTCGACATGGGATTGGTTTTTTTTTCCCTCGCGTTTTTTACTTTTTCCTTCTTCCCGGGCTGTCATGTTTTTTTTTCTTTCGCTCCCTCCTGCTCCGTGCCCGTGCGAATTTTTCTCCAGGCCCCTGTGCACCCCCTTGTTGGACACGTAAGAGGCTATTCCCAATTGTGCAGTCCATTCAAGTGGACGTCGAAATGTACATAGTACGATGGTAAGATACACATACCACGAGCATGTACTCGTTGAACGACGACATGGGGCCGAACGGGATCAGGACTCTGCATGCGATGTGCAGAATCAAACAAGACGAAAAAAACAACGAGACACCAAAAACGGACGCCAGCAGAAGGACCGCATCGGTCTAGCCCCGTGAGCCAATCAGCGGCCAGAATGGATGGCCTAGAAACGGTACCGATGCGTGCACGCAGCTGCAGTCTGCTTACGCACGCGCAGGTGCCGGAATCCTGCTGGGAGGCAGCTTCTTTTGCAGGACATACAAAGTAGCACTCGTTCTTTCGCACGCAGTAGCACCGCAGTCGGCACGGGCAACCAAGACTCGGCGACTCTGGACAGGATGAAGGATTGTGAGCAAAAAAAGAAGGGATTGAGTGAGACGTTGCGATCCTGCGAGCCACATGCACGAGTATCACCGTATTTACCGTGTAGGTCCCGGGGGCTGGTCCCTGATAACTGCATACATAGTACTATTAGTACTTTGTAGTGGTGCTCCCGCATCAGACAATAGTGTCGGTCAATACTCGTAGCAAGATGGGATCCTTGTTGGATACCGTGCGCGACCGACAGGAACCCTGCCAAAGGCGACCAACAGCAGCAACAGCAGCGACGGAGCCATATCGCAAAAACTGATAGAACGGTGGAACGGTCCAAACGGATCCAGCAACGGGCACTATCGGTGGAGCCTTTGCGTCTCTTTCGTGAGAACAACTGACAGGGGGCCAGGGCCAGGGAAGTGCTTGCATCTGGCCCAATTGTCGACCCACAAGAGGTGCTCAATGGCCCATACAATGGTCAATTCAAAACCCTGCACGTCCATCCTGTTCATCTGTTGTCCGACCAGGTCGGGGCTGATTGTTTCGTCCGAAGAGGAGCAGGAGGCAAAAAAAAAAGATGACGGGCGAGACAACCGGAAAGAGGGTCAATGACAAGCCCTGTACAAACCAAAAAAAAAACCTTCATACGAGTAGTACTATGTAAGTACGGTGTAGTTAATGGTCAAAAACAGAGGCAAAACTAAAACCAAAATGGCGCAGCACTGCAGCAGCGTGCAGGCCGAGCGCAGGAACATACCACAGTACATGCCAGAGCGTGCGTGTCGCGTACAATTATCACGATGTGCCTTGGCGCTGCAGGTCTCTCTCTCTTTTTCTCTCCCTTTTCTCTTCCTTTTCTTTTTCTTCTTTCTTCCTGTCGCGCTGTGTGTGTCTCTTCGGTCACTTCCGTCGCCTTCTCATCTGCTTCTCTTGGCCTGGCGTCCTGCCAAGCCTGCTCGCGCCGATCGAGGAGCCCATGCTGGCCCGAGTAACCACATACGAGCAGTAAAACGCACGTACAATGTAGATTTGGGGGGGCGGTGTCCGATGCGCCAGAAGGCCAAGGCTCAGACGGTGACTCTTGGCTGCACAACTGCATGCTGACCTGTGGGTGGCTGTCATTTCTTTCTTGTTTTTTTTCTCGTTGATGTCTCAATGCTCAGTGACTGGGCGACACGCCGGCAAGAAAGAAACAACGGGAAAAAAAAGAGCATCCACCGTAATCATATCCACTGCTGCTTGCTTGGCTGCTTAGCTGCTTGGCTGCTTAGCTGGCAAAGAAAGAATGGGCGTCGCGCTGGGTTGGGCTGCTGCTCGTATGCATGGACTGGCCACTGACATGCATCTACTGCATCTTTCTACTATGTAAGCTCCTGAAACAATGGGCACAGGGCCTCGACAGCCAAAGAGGACCACATTTCCTCACAATGGTGGCCCTGCTCACGTTGTTTCCCGGTCGCTGGTGCCAACACAGAGATGCCCACGGACGGGGCCAACCAGGGGGTGGTCCTGTTGGGTGGAGCTGGTCGCCAGTCACGATGGACAGGGGGGGGAGGGAGGATTGCAGCCAAAAAGCCGAGTCGTGCAGGTCTTGGACATGCCTGAGGAGCCCTCCTGGTTTGTGTGATCGAGCACGCTAGCAGCGCAGCAAATCGGACGGGTGTTGCAGCCTGGCGGCCCTGAACTAGTGTCTGCTCTAGTGGCCAGAGTTGGGAGCAATGGTAGCCAATGGAGGCGTGGCGCCCAGCCAGCAGCGAAACAAAACGGCCAGGGGCAGGGCCTGCATCTCTGATCCAAGGGGGGGCCGCCGCACCATCGGACGGCTTGACCAGTCAGAGCGCGCGGCGGACAAACAAAGCAGGCAGGTGCCCCCATTGTTCGGATCCACTTGTGCCGTGGTACCTGCATCGCTCCTGCCCTGGTACCTGACCTGGCTCCCTTGCCAGGAAGGGCCGACGTCTGTCATGACTTGTCCCTCGCTCGCCAGGCTGGCCGCCCTTCGCCCAATTAGCCGGGAGGCACAGGCTTCGCTCCACGACCACCTGCCCGGTTTGCCCCCCGTCCCTTGCCGGTTTTCTAGGCCAGCCCCACCTGCCTGCTTGCACCCCCCCCCCCTTTCGGTTTGTGCTATTACAGTACGAGGAAGGAGCGGCCAAGAGACCGAGAGAGGGGGCTCAGAGAGACACCGCATGCCGCTCACTCACACACACGCTGGCCAGCGTTCTATTTCCCTCTCTGCCCTTGCCTTTTACCCTTTTCCCGCGCCCCACGGGCTTCTTCTTGTTCTTTTTTTCGTTCTCTCCCACGTTCCTTCGCTTTGTGTTTCCTGGTTACCCAACCTGTTCCGTTCTTTTTTATAAACCTAGCGGTCGCCAGTCTCGACCCCGTCCTCCCCGACACACCCTCTCTCCTTCCCCTTTTCCACCCTTCACACTCCCTTTTGTCTTGAGATCCTGTCGACAGACTCAAATCACGCATCACTCCTTCTGCGTCTTTGATAGACTGCGTCTCGCTTTCGTTCCTTTTCTAGACTATCGTCCCCAGCGACTGGTTCACTGTCACGTCCTTCCTTTTTCACGAGTCCTCTTTTTGTTCACGAGAAATCCCCAACGCCAAACCGAAGATCACCACCCAGATCTCGACGATCACGAACATCCCTTCACGTCGCACAACATCACAAACCAAACCAAACCACACCGTCACACCAACACCGCCAACATGGTCAACAACAAGCAAGTCCTGGCCGTTGCCGCCTCGCTCTTCGCCCAGCAGGCCCTGGCCCTCAACGTCCACCGCCACGGACACGGCGGCTTCCATGCCAAGAAGGACGTCGTCGTCGTGGAGGCGACCGACGTCGTGACCGTCACCGACTGGTCCGTCGTCACCGTCTACCCCGACGGCAGCCCGGTCGAGGTCGCCGAGGCCACCACCTCGGCGTCTCCCGTCACCGAGCAGCAGGCGCCCGCCGCCGCGGCCACGACGTCGTCGTCGTCCACCACGCCGGCCACCACCCTGGTGGCCGTCACCACCACCTCGTCCAAGAAGACGCCCACCCCGACGCCCACCACCACGAGCACCACCACGCCCGCGGCCAAGGCTGCCCAGGTCAAGGTTGAGGAGACCACCAGCACCTCGACCACCCCGACGCCGACGCCGACGCCCACCACGTCGACCAAGGCCACCCCGACCACCACCAGCTCGACGGCCGCGGCCACCACCTCCGCGGCCTCGTCCAGCGGCAACAAGCGTGGTCTGGCCTACAACGCCGGCGACCTGCTGTCGCCCTTCCTCAGCTCCGGCTCCAAGATCTCGTGGTCGTACAACTGGGGCCAGACCGCCGACAGCTCGGCGCCCTCTGACCTGGAGTTCGTGCCCATGATGTGGGGCCCCACCCACGCCGACGGCTGGTCGGAGAACGCCGAGACTGCCATTGCCAACGGCGCCACGAACTTCCTGAGCTTCAACGAGCCTGACAACGCCGGCCAGGCCAACCTGGACGCCGCCACGGCTGCCAGCTTGCACCAGCAGTACCTGAACCCCTACTCCGGCAAGGTCCGCATCAGCACCCCGGCCATCACCAACAGCCACAACGCGGGTGAGGGCACCGAGTGGCTGGCCAACTTCATCACGGCCTGCGACGGCAAGTGCGACTACGACTTCTGCGCTGCCCACTGGTACAACAGCGCCGACACCACCGACTTCCTCAACCAGCTGCTCGAGGTCTACGACGTCTGCGGCAAGAATGTCTGGATTACCGAGTTTGCTCCCACCGGCAGCGACGATGAGATCAACACCTTCCTCGCGGAGGTCATGGACCAGATGGACAACAACTCCACCTTCTCCTTTGTCGAGCGCTACTCGTACTTCATGGCTGCCACCGGCTCTCTGCTGACGTCCACCACGTCGCTGAGCACCTACGGCAACACCTATGCCTACAACTAAGCACAATGACCAATCGTCAAAACTGTGAACCCCCAAAATTCTAGGCTGGCGGTCTCGCGCGCACACACACCCAATACAATACACCCTCCACGCGCCGCGTGAGCTGTGTCTGTCGTGTGTTTTGTATATTCTCGGATTGTGTGTGTGTGTGTGTGTGTGTGTGTGTGTGCCTGCCACTCCCAGCCTTGCATCCAAAGGGTTTCGGCATAGGCATAGTCGTGCGCAGGTCGGGCGGGCATTGCCCTGGGAACGAAACTTTTCAATTCACTTGATACCCTTCTTCCATTCGTTGTATCAACCATTAGGGAACCGGACATTCTTACAACTTGGAAATAGTCTTCCCGAGACTTTTCTTCTTCTTGTCACATGGCGTTTTTTTTTTCAACGCACGTTCTTGTCGGATCTAGGCTACTTTTAAATCTGATTGGAGTTTCGATGATTAAAATGCGTCTGGTGTCATTGATTCTTTTTTTTTATATGCTTTCACTTCTCACACATGTATATATAATTTACCACAGGCGATGTCTTAACCGAATCACCTCTTTTTCTTCACACTTTGTTTCTATTTTCTTGCATGGCTTCGCGGTATAGGGCGCCAGTATAAAAATTGGGTCTAGGTTCATGGAATAAGCACAATGCATTTAACCAAACAAGCACGCGAGCCAACGCTTGCGACTGCATACGCACACATCAAGACACCATCTTGTGAAGTACTCGTAGGGAACAAAGAGACCGTTGAAAGCGGTAGTTAGTCGACGGAAACTTGTGCTCGGATATCCACCACCCGCCTTGTCGAGTCCAGCCCGCTGTGGAACCCCTGGACGAGCCGTCTGAACACGGTCTGAACGTGTTACGAACATGGTCTGGGCACCCCTCCCCGCACGTGCACTAATAGATTCGTTGATTGAATGAGCATGAACAATCGACAATGGATGTGTTCGGACAAAGCAAAACAATCGACACGGGTCATTCGGCCAGTCTGATCCATGGTTCTGCACTCCAAGCAGTGGCGGTTGATGTGTCTATGGCCGTTTCGGGAATACGACCGACCTCTTTGAGTGAGTGGCCTGGTTGAACAGTTCTCTTTGAGAGATTTCCTTAATGGGTTTCCTCTAAGTGGTCTATACGCGGTTTCTTGAGAGACTTGCCTAGACTTCTGTTGGGCAGGGGGTCTTTGATTGCGATCATTTCTATCAAATGCCTTTACCAGACGCCTCTTCGCATGTTTGTACTTTGTGTATGTGCTCTTTTTGCTCTTTGTGCTCTTTATCCTCTTTTTACCCACCTCCTTTGGACAAGTGTCTGGCCAATATGCGTCTGCAATGTTTTATCCACCACCCGTTCAGGAAATGCAGTTGAATGCAAGGGAAGCAAGCATCGAGATGGTGGGGGAGTCGACAAGCAAAGGATGAAGACATCAAAGATAAGACGAGACCCCGAGAAACCAGACGAGGACCAAGCCAAGCCAGACCCCCCCCCCCACCTGTGTTGTGTTAGTCAACCATGTAATAGTATGTGTGTCAAGACGGAGCAAACTGCCTAATTCGAACCAACAACAAAGACCGTCCTAACCATCGGCTATTAAGGGCTGCTATTAAGCCACAAAGGGGGGGGGGGGGGCTCCGATGCAGAACGAGAGAACAAAGTACTATAGTACTCGTGGAGATAGCGGGATCGAATGGACGCAAAACGTGGGCAAAAGGAGAAGACAAAAAAAAAAACGAAAGGGCTGGCTCTCACCGAAACGGTTTCTTGCCGGCTCCAGTATACAACTAGTGAGTGTCTCTAATAAATGGGCTCCCATGTGTCAGAGAAGCGTTTTCGAGTTTCACGTTTTCCCGGGTCATCTGGGTTTCTTCGATAGTCTCCAGCACGTGCAGATATTGTTCCTTCTGTGGAGTATTAGTGGCATGCTTACTTTGTATCGTGTAACTAAATTCATTCCATACTCTTGCCAACGACACCACCGAACCAACACTGCGCATCGTTGCTCACGCGGGGCTCTGATGTCGCGTAGATCTGCATGCAACCCCTTATCTTGTGGTATTGGTTACTCCAACCAACCTCGTCATTTTATGGTTGATCCTCTCTCTCTCCCTGTGTACGCCGTCATTGTTCCTATGTAAAGTTGCAAAAGGTGAATATCTCGTACCATGTCGTCATTCTTCTTTTTTTTTCCCTGGGCAATGGAGCAAAAAGCCAGCAAAGAAGCAAAAACCACAACCTTGAACCCTTCTCCCTCTACCCGAAACCAAACCCAACAAGATAACCCTAAATTTTTTCAACTTTGTTTTTGCTCGTTTGTCCACTCTGGACCGTTTTGTTGCCTCTGGGCCCGTGGCTTGTCTTTTTGGCCCTTGCTTGACCCGTGGCACCCCGGCCGTTGGCCCCTCGGCACCTGGGGAGGAGAACGTGACCCTGTCCGTTTTTTTTTTCCTCTCTCCCTTTCCTCGTGCCCTCGTTTGTAACGTGGTTGGTCTCCCTTGCCGGTGCAGCCACGGTAGGGGTCATGTGGGTGGACGTTTGCCTGTTGGCGTAGTTTTTTTTTATTTTTCTTCTTCTTTTTTTCGTTCTTTTTACTTCATAACTCAATCTCCCCGATAACCTCCCGTAAGGCGATGACGGCCTCGGCCCATGCGGCCTGCCCGCTGCTGCTCGTTGCCCAGGCCTCCACGGCCGCCATGCCGGCCAGGTCCGCGGCCATGTGCGCCTCCGACTTGGTGCCGTCCAGGACCACCACCGGACACAGCCCCGGGATGGCGGGGGTGCCCAGCCCCAGCCCCAGCGCCACCAGCGCGTAAAAGGCCACGGCCGTGTCCACGCCGGCGCCCTGTGCCACCGTCTGCACGCACGCACGCCCCATCAGCTTGTCGTTGGCCGTCAGGGTCCAGAAGGACTGGTACACGATCGGCCGGGTGGACTCGTCGCCGTCTGTGCTGCCGCCGTCGCCGCCGCAGTACCGCCGCAGCCGCACGTCGTGGCCCGTCCGGCGGTACAGCCGGTTCTGGACCACCGCGGGCGGGACGCGCGCCGCGTGCTCGACAATGTCCTGCAGCTGCTCCAGCGTGACATTGCTCACCCCCAGGCTGCGGACGCGCGCCGGCACAAACGACTCCATGGCCGCCCACACCGCGCGGGTGTCCTCCGGTCGGCCCAGCGGCGAGTGCAGCACCAGGCAGTCGAGGTAGTCCCCGCAGTCCTTGAAGTTCGCGAGGGAGGCGGCGACCGAGGCGCGGACCTGCTCGGCGAGGGGCGCCTCCGGGTCGTACGGCAGGTTGTGGCTGTCCGGGTCCTGCCCGGCCACGGGCGTGTACTTGGTCTGGATGTAGAGGTCGGCGCGCGTGACGAGGCCGTCGGCGATGGCGCGGCGGACGCCCTGCGCGACGAGATCCTCGCGGTAGTGCCGCGGCTGGGCGGCGGTGTCGATGCCCCGGAAGCCGGCGCGGACAGCCGCATACACCAGGTCGGCCGTGGCCTCGGCCTTCCAGGCGGTGCCGTAGACGAGGCGGGGGAGGGCGGTGGCGCCGCCGCGGGTGGTGACGACACGGGGGGAGGACATATGGGTGGTGGTGGTAAGAGGGCGGGGGGGGGGGATAAGAAAGTGAGGGAAAGTTGATAAGAGAGGACGGATGTGTTCACCACACACAAGAGCTACGTGACGTTGGTCGTTTCATGTTACATTTGGCGAACCATCCCCCACCTTTGCGCAACGATGCGTGTCCACGTGACTGGACGTGTTTAGACAACTGCTAGTGAACACACACTCTCGGAAGGTGCCATCGTTGCTTGTGCTTGGCAAAGGACGAGTTAACTCAATGGGTGGTACGGTCGAGGCAATGGTCGGCGCACAGACGTCGTGTCGCCTTATTTCCCGCACAATGTAGCGGTTGACCCCTCGATTTATGTATGGCAGGCAGCTTTTCCGGCCTTGTGGTCTGTGTGGAAGGTAAGTTAGTCCAGCGCTCTCCTGTTACTAACATCCCGTCTCCTGATCCCCATTCTTGCTTTGTCATCAAAGGACCGCCTCGTACGTGGCTGCCGGGCATACGCAGAGAGAGCCAAAGAAGCAAGAGGTGGCCATGGAATTGTGACATGGGAAAGTAAAGTAACATCGAACCCGGATAAAAGTCGAAAAATGCACACTGTAGGCGACGCGCAACTGGCAGTTGACAGACCCTGACGACCTCCATAACTGCTAACTAAAACTATTAGAAAGCGGCGCCCGAAATGGAACGTGTGTCGTAGAATTTCGCCGGGATTATGGCCCGACAAGACGGGCCAGGTTGCGAGGGAGTGTCCCCTCCTCGCTCGCCCCCCCGTTTCGCTTAAAGTCGAGCTCGGCCGCCTTTCATTGCACGAGCTTATTGCGTGTGCTCATATTCTTCTGCACGACCATTGGTAAACCAGCACCAAAGTAGATCCAGCCTGGACGTGTACAGTTCGTTTGCC
Source organism: Raffaelea ambrosiae (assembly GCA_002778195.1). Lineage (NCBI taxonomy): Eukaryota > Fungi > Ascomycota > Sordariomycetes > Ophiostomatales > Ophiostomataceae > Raffaelea > Raffaelea ambrosiae. Next base: position 1,886,254 of record PCDI01000004.1, on the reverse strand, counting down.
GTCGTATTTGATTTGATTTTGATTTTTTGGTCTGCAGAAGAGGAAAGAGACACCAAGACATCCAGAACAGGAAGCAACGACCCGACGCGATGGCTCCGTACACATTGAAGTGGGGCATTCTGGCCACTGGCGGCATCGCCACAAGTGAGTTTTGAGTTGGAAGCTTGGATCGCGAGAGAAGGCGAAAGACAGGCACGAGCAGACACGAACGGCCACCCAGAACAATTCAAAAAAAAAAAAAAAAACACCGTGGGGTCCCACCAGACCAGTCGATGCGTTCGTTCCTTGCTAACACAATTGCAATTCCCCCCCCTCCTCCCAGCCTTCACCAAGGACCTCCTGATCGACCCGGCTGTCCGGGGCGTGACCGATGTCCAGCACAAGGTCGTGGCCGCGGCGTCGTCGACGTCCAAGGACCGCGCCGCGGCCTTTCTCCAGGAGATTGGCGCGGGCGAGGATGCCGTGGCCTACGGCTCGTACGCGGAGCTGGTGGTGGACCCCAACGTCGACATCGTCTACGTGGCCACGCCGCACAGCCACCACTTCCAGAACGCCATGCTGGCCCTGGAGCTGGGCGGCAAGCCGGTGCTGTGCGAGAAGGCCTTCACCGTGACCGCGTCGCAGGCGAAGAAGCTGGTGGCGGCCGCGCGGGCCAAGAACCTGTTTCTGATGGAGGCCGTGTGGACGCGCTACTTCCCGCTGAGCATCAAGATCCGCGAGCTGGTGGCCACGGGCGCCATCGGCGAGGTGGCGCGCGTCGTGTCCGACCTGGCCATCAACGCCAGCACCGACGACCCGGACGGCAAGCTCGCCTTTGACGACACGAACCGCATGGTCAACCTCGACCTGGCCGGCGGCGCCCTGCTGGACCTGGGCGTCTACGCCTTCACCTGGCTCTTCCAGATCCTGTACCATCTGCAGACGGAAGACAACGCTTCCAAGGAAGCGCCCATCGTCACGGCGGCCACCAACAAGTACGCCCGCACCGGCGCCGACGAGATGACCACGGCCATCCTGACGTTCCCCAAGCACCGCACCATGGGCGTCGGCATGACCGGCTTGCGGGTGGATACCGGCGTGGCTCTGGAGGCCCCGGCCGGGCCCGCCATCCTGATCCAGGGCTCCAAGGGCGAGATCCAGGTCCGCGGCCCGGCCTTCTTGCCCACGCAGTTCACCCTGGTCAAGCGCAACAGCGACAGCAGCACCACGTCCGAGGTGTTCGACGTCCCCATCCCCAAGGACACGCGCGCGGGCGTCAAGTGGGCCGGCCACGGCATGTTCTGGGAGGCCGACGAGTGCGCGCGGTGTCTGCGCGACGGCAAGAAGGAGAGCGCCACGCTGCCGCTGGACGAGAGCATTGTGATCATGGAGTCCATGGAGGCGGTGCTGAAGCAGGGCGACATCCAGTACCCGGAGCTGATCACGTCGGATGTCTACAGCCAGGACAGCCCGCTGAATACGGGCAAGAAATAAACAAGCGAAATACCCCCCCAAGGGAAACAAAGAAATGGGTGGATGTGTTGATAAAGAGACTACATAGAGGTTTTCTAACTAGAATATGAACTATGAATGACACGCAGAAAAAAAAGGATGCGATGAATGTGGACGTGAGAGAGACAGACTCTACGCCGTGGTCAGTGGTCAGATGGGAGCCCCCTTCGTCTGAATACTACCTCTTGATCCGGTCTCACGCCATACAGTGCAGAAAAGACATTCAAGGTCGCAGAACCCGAGATTCTATCTCTACAGATCGATCGCTAGTTCTGTGAAAAGAGCCTCAGCAAATATCATGTAAGACGGCGGTATAGTTGAGCCTTCATTCGACCTTCACTCGATTGACCCACAAAAAAAGTGAACTGCCATTTTTGGAGGGGTCATCAAAAAAATGCAAGAACTTCCAACATACCACAAGAGTCTCTCCCTTTTGTCACAGCAGCCAGCCAGGGATAGAAAGCACTACTTGAAAGTACTACGTGGGGATCATCCGTCTTCCTTTGCTCATTTTTGGAGGGAGGCGGAGCTACTGCTGTCCCATGGCCGAACCAGAAAGCAACCACGCGGCCGCGGAGGCATTGCAGACGAGTCCCGGGCCCGTCGCGGACGCCTCGGTCTACGAGAGCACCCACGTCCACTCCGTCTACGACGCCATCGCCGACCACTTCTCGGCCACACGGTACGCCCCGTGGCCTTTGGTGGCCCGCTTTCTCGACGGCCAGCCCGGCGRGTCCGTCGGCCTGGACGTGGGCTGCGGCAACGGCAAGTATCTCGTCGCGGCCCAGGGCGGAGAAGAGACGGGCGGCTCGCCCCGGCCCTTCTTCCTGGCCTCGGACCGCAGCGCCAACCTCGCCCACCTCGCCTACGACAAGCATGCCCACGCCCGTCCGGGCGCCGACGTCTGCCTGGCCGACTCGCTGGCCCTGCCGTTCCGCACGGGCTGTGCCGATTTCGTGATCTGCATTGCCGTGGTGCACCACCTGTCGACGCGCGCCAGGAGGCAGGCCGCGGTGGCGGAGCTGTTGCGGTGCGTGGCCCCTGGAGGCCCTGGGAGGGCGGTGGAGGGGGAGGAGACGGACACCGAGGAGACGGGCACCGAGGGCTTGCCAGGAAGGCCACAAGACCAAGGCGACTCGCTTCCCCGCGGCAAGGTCCTCCTGTACGTGTGGGCTCTGGAGCAGGCGACGAGCCGGCGGGGCTGGACGGCAGGCGGCGAGCAGGACTTGCTGGTGCCGTGGGTGAAGACGAGCCGGCCGGAGAAGAAGAAGAAGAGAATCAAAAAGGAGAGCAACCCGGGAAAGGCGGGGGGAAAGACGGAGGGGGACAAGGCAGGAGGAATGACCGAGGAAAGCAGAGGAGAACAAATACAGCAAACACAACAAACAGAAAAAACAGAAAAAAATCAGCCAGACCAACCGCCACAGCAAGACCAACCAAAGACCTTTCAACGGTATTACCACCTCTACCGGGAGGGCGAGCTGGAAGAAGACGTCAAAGCAGTGGGCGGCCGCGTTGTGGCGAGCGGGTACGAGCGGGACAACTGGTGGGTGATTGCGGATCCGGTGTGAAAGGAGAGAGGATATACTGGAACAAACAATTGCACACGCCGAGGGGGAGTACAGAGGGTAGTCCGGCATTAAGGAAATGGCACACGGGTTGCGGTCCGAAGAGAAAGGCTGCGCCGAGTGAGGGATGGCTGTTTTCAGCCTGCTATGGCGGTGGGCAAACCATACATGGCCATGCAATCGACGGGATCATGCCAGCGTCGTTCCTCGAAAATCATCACAATGGGACAACTGAGGGGCAACAGTTAGTATTGCCCTTGACAAAGATGCTTGTCAGTTTCTTTTCGATCCTATCTCGAGGACGTAAAGCACACGACGTTGCTCGTGGCACATACGCAACCTACATGCGTACATGCAATACCAAAAAATAAAATAAAAAATAAAAAATATAGCAATATTAAAATATGGGAGAAGACGAAGAAACAAAACAGAGTGATATCGTGTGAACAGAGTATTTGCCTGCGCGGCTGGTGCAAAATCATAAACCAAAACATAAGCGGTGGGGAGTAAAACTGTTGGGCTTTGGCCAAAATAAACAACAAACAAGAAAGACATAAACAAAAACAATAGAAAGAAATAGCGATGACGCTCCTGTTCCAATGCTAGGTGCTTTTTTTGGTTCGTTCTCCCATGATTCAGAGACCATACTGTTATCATCCGGTCATGCTGGCAAAACGAAACAACGCGAGGGAAAAAAAGGGCAACAAAAAAGTAGCCAAATACAAGAACACGACAAACAAACAATTCGGCTCGTACAGGGGAGGGAGTGTGAAACAAAAACAAAAGAAACAAAGAAAAGGATAAAGAGAAACACGGGAGACATGACAAATGAGATTCATAAGACCTGTGCCGGGAACCGGTAAACCAACCGCCCAAATGCTGCCTCGTAACCCCCTTTCGTCCATTCCCTTCCTCCCTGCCCACCCTTGGCTAGACTCCAAAAGCAAAGAAAAGAGAAGAAAAAAATGAATCGTAACCACTCAAGAATACACATCATCAACAACAACGGCAACAAACATACACATTCCGGGGGGGCGCGGGGGCGGGGGGACGTGGGAGGGTTTTGGTGGTCTTGTGCTTGAAAAAGCTTTCGTTCTAAGGCTGGCCTCGGCCAGCCCCTCGGTCTCCTGTCTCGTCGTAGTAGGACGAGTTCACATATCGACGCCGTGGCTCTCGGTAGTCCAGAGTCGGACTAGCCCGGCGCTTGGACCCGGCTAGTCCGCCTGTTCCCATCGGCGTTCCCATCGGCGCCATGTCGTAACCTCCGCCGCCTCCTCCTCCTCCTGGACCCGGTGCATAGGTCAGTCCGGGGACTCCAGATCCAGGGCTGTCGGTCCGTCTCGGTGCGGCACCTGAGCTCAGCGAGTAGGCCGGCGTGTTGTATGCGGTGACACCTGTCGTGATCTCTGCCAAGCTGGGCAGTGTCCCGCCGCCTCCACCACCACCGCTACCAACGGCACCTGCCGATCCGCTGCCGCCGCCGGCAGCCTGCTCCTGCTGCTGTTGCTGCATGAGCGGAGGACCACCTGTTTGAATTGGTGGCAGCCCGGGACCCGATGGCGTATACTGCTGCTGCTGGTGTTGGTAGTGGTACATGGCATTCGCCGGGTCAGACGGACCGCCGCCCGTCACGCCACCAAAACTACTCCCACTGCCACCCAACATGGAGCGTGGAATTGGCGCGGTGCTGCCTCCATCCCATCCTCCTCCGCTTCCGCCCACGCCACCAACACCCACATTTGGGACGGGAGCCACCGCCCCCGTAGAGAGCCGGTCTCCGTGCAGCATCGGCGGTGGTGGAGGCAAGGGGGAAGGCTGAGATACCCCGCGGCCGTATCGAGGAGAGCCCGTGTTGCTGGTGCCGACGCTGCCTCCGTCGGATCGAATGATGCTCTGGGAACGGCGGTGTCCGTGCGGCTGCGCGTGTGCCTGGTAAGTGCGTGACGGAGAACGACGATGGATGTGCGCTGAGGTCGACGAGTCGATGGCCGTGGCCGTCAAGGAAAAGGGTGTCACGCCTGCCCGTCGTGCCATGTCGGTCTCTCCCAGCTGCCAGTGCATCGCCTCGGCTGCCCTCCAGGGAACCTGCATTTCTTCCGCCACTTTGGCCCACATCTCTTGTTTGAACCTGAATTGTTATGGTTAGTGGGAACGAGATCTCTCTTTCTCTCTCTCTCTCCACCTCTCCCCTTCGTCCCTCAGCTCCTCTCCTTCTATTTCTACCATTCTTAACTTCTGCGGAATTCTTTTATCCCCCCCCTCCCCTTGTTTTCGGCGAGGTGGGATCGTCAGCCATGCTAGATCTTACATACCTTTCATAGAGTCGGGCAAGCTTGTTCTTGCGTTCCTCGTCCCACTCGCTGCGTCGCTCTAGATAGTTCTGGTAATGGAGACGGCAACTGATGGCACTGCGACCCGGTAGCCTCTTGGAAATGTCTTCCCACTTCATGTTGCTTCCGCGCAGTTCGATAATCAAAGCGTCCTCGTCTGGTGACCATTTGCTCTGCTTCTTGGCCGGGGTGTCCACCGTGTACGTGGACATGCTGCGTTTCGATGCGATAGCTGGAGCCGGAGCCACCGCTGTCTTGGGCGGTGTCAGCTGCGGCGTTGGCGCGACAGCTGCGTACGTTGCTGGCGGCAGTGGCACCTGTAACACCGTGGTTGGTACCGGCTGAGGCTGTGGTGGCAGCTGTGAGCCTGGTGCTGACGCCGGAGATGAGGTGGACGAAACAGCCGTCGTGGGTGGGAGAAGCTGCGGCGGTGGAAGCGAAGTGGACCGGGCCTCTCCTCGACTGAGCTGCAAGACCGAGGGATACTGGACTGCCAGCTCGGCTGCAGATGCTGGTGGTGGGACTGGCGCCAGCGGAGGGGACACAGAGGAGGACTCATTTGAGTCGGAACGTTTCAGCAGAGAAGTGATATCCACGGTGTCGGTAGCTCGTCCACGGCTGCTAGAGAGCGTTTGATCGGAATACTGTGGGTCTCTCGAGAGCGGTGGTTGTGCTTGTGGTGGTGGTGGTGGTGGTGGTGGAGGAGGAGATGATGATGGTGGTGCGACTGCTGCCTGCTGCTGGCCACCTGGTGGTCCGGATGGTTGAAATTGCCGCTGACTGTGGTTGACTTGGCCGTGTCTGGAATTGTCGTGGCGTTCTAGGTGCCAGAGAGTCGGGGATGGTGCTTCTGCGAGCTTCGCTCCGTCGCCGTTGCCGCTACTGACTCTGATCCTCGGTAGTTCAAGCCGGGGAAGATCCAACCGGTGATGCTGAAGACGGTAACCGGCTTGCTCTGGCAGCTGTGAATGGCCAGCGGCAACGGCGACAGTGTCGACGGGTGAAGGGATAAGGAGAGCCAATGTGACGGATGGCGAGCCTCGAGGTGGTGGCTCGCTTTCGTGGACTTGATGATTTCTGTTGTGCGTCTTCTGTTCTCGGCTCCAACTAACGAGCGTCAATGACCGGGGCTCGATGCTTAGATGTCGCCAGTCAGTCGGAAGTTCGATGGAGTCTTCACTGTTGCTGGAGAAACAAGCTTCCGGAGTTCTGTTGTAGGATTCCGCGGTAATTCGTGCTGCCTGCTGATATCGGCGCCCCCTTTTCGAGCGAACTTTGCCCCCAAACAATCCTCGAGGATAAATATTGGATTCAAATCAACAGAAAATCGTTCTTGGATCAAAGGGATGAGAAAAATCAGAGATAGACTCCAGATTGATCGAGACAAGGAATATTCAGAGAGGATGGAAAAGGTAAGATGGCTCTAGATCGAGGAAGCACAGGACGTGGGGGGGGGCATATAAAAGAACAAAGAAGCAACAGACGTAGGCACCCAGTAACGAGCTGGCAAGACTCCTAGCGTACCAACAGGAAGTTTGGTCAGGCACTTTATAATAGTGTGCTCTGGCTGTAGAGAAGGACCAGAGTCGACATGGCCCTGTGATTGGTAACAGGGGATCCCTTCCGCAGCCAATGTAATGCTGAGGGTTTCGGCAACGGTGATAGTACAGGGAAATGGCGCGGCGCGAGGAGAATCAGTGGACAGGAGCAATCAGGTTGGAAATGGACAACGTATATCACGTCGAACCCTGTCCGGGCCTGCTCTGATCAACGTATGGACGGCGCAGTTTGATAGACACCCCCGTTCTCGTGGTTTGGGCTCGATCAGATGGAGCCAGCCAAGTTCTCACGAGGACCTCTCTGCGAATGGTGGCCGCGAGAGCCACTTTCTCACAGCAACAAACCCTAAACTTTGGGAGAAGAGAAGCTGTGTGTGGCCGTAATGCAGGAGGAGGAAGAAAAAAAAAGATGACTGCAAGAAAAATGGAAAAATGTTCAAAGGGGGGAATAATTAAAATTAGACGAGGAGACAGATGTCGTCGCAATAGGTGACAAGAGACAAGAAATCGGAGGAAAACTGCCTGGCAATGGACGAAACAGGAATAACAAATTCTAGAAAAAGAGATGTAAAGAGGCCAACAATGATGGAAAAGACTACGTATGTATTATGTGTATGTCGTGGTGTCTTGTGGGGAAGGGGGTACAGAGATGGAAGAGAATACGGGGGCGTGTAGCTAAACAGACAGGATGAGGCAAGACTGATCTGCTTATGTTGAAGATGGGAGAAAAAAGCTTTCGGGAAACAACGACGCCAAAGACAAAAAAAAAGAGAAAAGAGAGACCAGGGAAGTTTTGAGTGCTGTACTGCGCGTGCTGAGGTGTATAATCGGTACCTGTCGGACGTTAGGCTGGCATGGGTCGGGAAAGGGGGTGAACAGGAAGGGGGGG
>PCDI01000004.1:1740521-1877147 GCA_002778195.1 Raffaelea ambrosiae | reverse complement strand
GGTACAGCTCAGAGGTAGTAGCGGTGACGATGCGTGTGAGTGGGTAAGTGGGCATGAATGGTACTGTCAAGGCGACGATCGGGGAGACGACAGGGGGGGTAGGAGGGCTAGGAAATAGACAGGGGAGAGAAAAATGAGCTAAAGGATGTTCTGCATCGTGTAAGTGCAAGTGGAGGGGAATAGGATCTGGCTGCATAGTCTGGTTGTTTGGCAAAGATTGGGAGAATACGTAGCACTGCTTACCGCGCAAGATGCCAAGTACCCTGGAGCTTCTGCTCAGACTGGGCAAGACAGACGAGGACAGGAGGCCGAAATCACAGACAATGGCTGGGTTCAGGGGTTGAGGGGTTTTGGGGTATGCTGGGAGGGACGGAAGACGGAGGAGAACGGGGAGGGGGGGGGGGGGGGGGGTGCAGAGTGCGGTGTAAGAGTGTGTGTGAGCATTTGGAGATATGCCGTGTAAGAGACACGAACAGGGCACAGGGCACAGGGCTCCGGAGGGTGTTGGAAGGCATTGGGAGGCGACGACAGGAGGGTCGACAGCAGGAAGGACGGGGAACAACACAAAACGATATGAGAAAAGGCATGACATGCGGCAACAGCAAGAAAGAGAGGTTTCCAAGCGGCTTTTGAAGAGGAGCTCCCGACGACTTTCGAAAATCGCGTGGCAGCTCAATACCAGCTTGCCGGGGGGGCAACTCAAAACAACACACACGCAACGCACCACACACAACGCACTCAAATACAAAAATAAATATAAGAAACGAAGGGATGTGCAAACAAGAACACACTGATCCATGCATGGGCCAAGGGGGGCAGGGGAGGGAAACCCGACCAGGGCGAGGAGGAAACGGAAGCAGTTGTGCTGCGAGCATCAAACCCAGATGTGCCAGCCGACGCCGGGGAGATGAGCAGGGTGGGATGGGCGCTCGAGAGGAAGGGCAGCCCAGTCGCGATGACGAAAGAGGGCGCTATGGGGGAGGGGGGGGGCGCTGACCAGGCCTGTTTGGGTTACTGCCGTGACGTTCGAACCGGTCGAGGACGACGATGGCGCGCGGGTGAATGAAGGATGGACCCGGGACCGTTGGAGAAAGTGTCTCGAGGAACGACAAGAGGCCAGGCAAAAGCGAGCCAGAAACAAGCCAGAAACCGAGTTGGCTGGCGGCCACTAGTCAATGGGCTGGCTGCGGGCGGCGCTCGTGGGGAATATGCCGTCCGTCCCAGAGACTGGCCGCGCCTGGCAGAGACCGGCAGCCAAACGCAGAGACGGCAGAGGCAGCAGAGGCAGCAGAGGCAGCAGAGGCCGCAGAGGCCGCAGAGACAGGCAGAGACCACATGTCCACCCAGCGCAGAGATCGCCGTTTTGCCAGAACCGCATTGCGTGGGCAGCCACTTTGAAACCGATTTGCCAAATGCCTGGATTCCGGGCGCGCCAAGATGCCTCGGGGGATGTGCGACTTGTTCCTGCTGGGTGCTGGCTGGGTGTGTCTGCGTGTTCCTGTGGCTTGCTGGGTGCTCCTGGCCGCTGGGCCTCCTTACCGCTACTTGCTGGCAAGTCGGATGTTTTCTTTTTCCCTTCCCTGGACCCTCGCTTGCAAAGCTGGGCCAGCACGGCCGTGGAAAAAGAAAATCTCTTCCTCAGGGCTCCGTTTACAAACCCACCCTTTCGTATTAGCCAGAACCACACGGCTGCGGCGTTTGGTTGGGAGCCCGGTCCGTGAGGCGCACAAGGGGAGGGGGGGAAGGGGGGGTTGCAGGAACGGCAGAGGAAGCTTGGAGGATGCGAGGCGGCCGTTGAAAAGGGGGGTGGTTTCGAGATTTGGGAAGAGCGTGCCAGCAGGGTACGAGAGGCCACAGTAAAAGCACACGAGAAGAGCCGAAAAAGAGGCGCAGAACGCTTGTCAAAGGACGAGAACAGGCCAGAGAGAGAAGACAGAGGTTTTTTTTTTTTCGTTTTTTTTTCGGTTCTTTCCTTAGAAAAAAAGGCGAAAAAGAAAAGAGGCGCAAGGAACAAACCGGATTCTGCTCCTTCCTGGACAGCCGACGCTGGGTTGCGCCTTCCTTGTAAAGCCAGAGCCTGGTGTAAGCCGCATACCGAGAGGAGTCTTCGCATACACGTGAGCCACCACACGACGGCCATCCGACAGCAGTTCGTCTGTTTGCGGCACGCGGCAGGCGCACTGCTTGCTCTTTCCTGTTTTGCTCCCCTGACCCGAGCTCCTTCCTTCCTGGCCGCCGTTCCTGGCCGCCGTTCCTGGTCAGCCCTTTCCTGTTTGCAAATTTTTCCTGTTTTTTTTTTCTGTTTTTCTTTTTTTCCCTTTCTTTTGTTTTTTTTTTATCTTTTTTTTAAACTATTTTTTTTGTTCGTTTTTATCATATTTCCTTTTCTTTTAGCCCCCCCTCCCCATGCCATCATTCTCGTCCAACTTGCTTGAACTCCTTTCTCGCATTCGCCTGCCTGTGTCTCTCCCATTTTCCTCTTCTTCTTTTGGGGGGGATTGTTTCGGGGGGATGGACCAGTCCCGTTTCGGGTCTCCCCTGTCACCGCAACCTAGACCTCGCTCTGCCCATGCCTGCAAACGATCGCATGCACTCAAGCGCGCACCACACACAAGAGACACCTTACGCAGCGACAATTTATTGCCATGTATATGCACCCATTAATAATATGCACACCCCGAAACACGACCAGCCAGGGAGAACGCCAGGGTGTACCCGCTGCTTGTTTTGCTCGCGCAATGCAGTCGGGCTCTGCGGGCGGTCTTCCCCAAGTTGTTGTTTCGGCTGCATGGCTCAACTAGGCAAGGATGCTCGCCTGAACTGTGGGAGTCCTAGCAAGGCCAAGTCAGGGCACTCTAGGGCAAAAAAAAAGGTCTGCTCTGGGAGGACCAACAAACAACTTGCCGAGCCGCTTCGTATGTGCGTAAGATACTCTGTACGAGCACGATACCCCAGGCAGGACACTCGACAGACGCTCGACAGACGCTCGGCAGACGCTCGACAGATAGCTCGACAGGATGCCCAACAGGTCGACAGAATACTACTGTGTACGAGGGAGGGATACGGCGAGGATACGGCGAGGATACGGCGAGGATACTACGACGGATCATCCATCTGACTATGTATCTGACCATCTACTGACCATCGTCCTGGCCCGAGCCCAAACTCACGCTGGATCGGTTTGGCCTGCTCGACGTCACCGCTAAGCTGCACACAGCTAGGCCACGTCGCGATGTACCCACTGCCCGTCACCGCTTCTGCCATTTTTATATTCCCTTCTCGGAACGGGTTGCCGCAAACGACACACCCAGCAGCGAATCACTCGCTCACCGACACAAGACAAACGAACGCCTCCGCTGGACCCCCCTGGCGCAACCACGACACATTGGGACCACCAGCCCGCACCTGGCCCCCCGTACGAGCGCCGTCTGCAGCCAGACCCGACAGCCGCCAGCCATAGCGAAGCACGCCGGCTGCCCAACTGTGCCGACGCGCCGGGTTGCCAAACCAGCACAGGGGGGGGCCCTGTCTGCTGCAGCCACGGGTGCCGCAGTGGATGCAGAGCAGACCTGCACCGTACATACACAATAGTAGGTGCAGAGCTGGGTACAGACTGGCGCAGAACTGGCTCAGAAATGGTTCACTGGACCAGACCGGGACCACTGGGCGCAGACCTGGATGCAGAAGCGATGCAGAAGCGATGCAGGAGTCGACGCAGGAATCGATGCAGCAGCTGCAGCAACTGCAGCAACTGCAGCAATGCTGGCGGCACTGGGAGCGCGCGTGAGATTCATGTAAGCTATCTGACCATGGGGCAGGGAGACCACACCCCTTCCAGGGCGGTGGGTGATGCAACACGGCCAGATTGATGAACGCCGTGAACTGCTCGAGGCGCTTGGTGATCGAACAGGGTCCGCGAGCCGAGCCAACAGTCTGTGCGCTGCTCTCACACCCCGGCACTTTTTGGGGCATATGGAGCACTCCATCCTACGCCATATACCCATGGCCTACGCCATATACCCATGGCGGCCCATGGCGGTCTGCTACTAATGATGGAGTGCATATCACAGGGATTGCCGTTTCTCCTGCTCCCAAACACAATCCCTCTCTTCACGCAGAAACTGTGTGACGAGGCTTTTTGTTTTTGCGGGGCGAACCAGAAAACCGAGAAAAGGATGGCCCCCTCCCAGATGCCGCGAGAGCGAGCTCGAGGCGACGAGGAAACAGGAGGAGCGCAAGAACAACGCACAACCCGTGTGTCGACCAGCCATGGGCAATGTTCGGGACCAATGCCTACTAAAACACATCTTGCGGAGAATGCACAAAAAGAGGGCAGCAAATAGCAGAGCCCCGAAACCGAGGCGCCACGAAACTAAGGAGCCACGAAACTGAGGAGCCACAAAACTGAGGATGCCCAGGAAAATAGCAAGCCAGACCTAAGCCATACCAGAAACCAGCGAATTAGCAAACCAGCAAATCCCAGTCCGAAAAAAAAAACAGACAAAAACAGACAAAAACAGACACAAAAGCCATGAATGCCGTACGAACAAACACCCGCAAACACGCCCTTGCCATCATGTGCCATCATGTGCCATCATGCCGGCATCGGGTGCAGAGTTTTCCCAGACTTTCCCAGACTTTCCCAGACTTTGCCCTGGCGTCTATTTGCGTTCCATCCCCTGTGGGCTAACGTGCGCGAACGTGGGTGCGCGTGGGTAAACGTGGGTGAACGTGGTTAACTTGATGGAGCAATGATGGAGCAATGAGGGCAAAAGTACAATGGGAGCAACGCGCGCAGCACGAGAAAATGGCAGGATGGGGGCCTTTTCGCGCACACACGCACGCACGCATGCATGCCCAGTTCCACTTGCTTGTCTCAACAAGATGCGACTGGACAGCATTCCCACGAACTAGCGGTCAGCCACACCTGCTCTGCGCTGCCCTTGCCAGCAAACGCCAGCAAACACACGTCGAGCAAGCCGAGTTAGTCGAGTTAGTCACGATTAGTCGAGCTTGTCGGGTGTTGGTGTTAGTCGACTTCGGGGTTGCGCTGCCGCGACTAAAAATCCTGTCAAGTTCTCTCCTCTGTCTGTCCTATTCCGTACAGGTTCTGTACAGCTCCAGTTAACTAGTTAATACCTTGCCTCTTTCTTCATCCCCTCGTCCTCGGTGAGGTTACTGCCGTCTGCTGCAACTCGGAAAAAGCCTCCCCCCCCATGCTAGCCGAGCTCCATGCGAACTCGACTCTCTGCTTATCCTCTGCTCCTCTCCTTTTCCGTCCCCATTCCTGTCTTTCCCCTCCCCATTTGCCGTTCCCTTTACCCATAAGGTGGTGAGCCACCCCGTGAGTTGTCAGGTTTAGCGGTGACAGCTGTCATCCTACGACCAAGGTGGATGAACTTGACCCCCATGGCTGGGCCCTCCACCCCATGAACCATGTTCGTCTTTCTGACCTACTTTCTTGCCCTCCCMCCCCCCGCCCCAACACGGTATGCGGCGCCCACCGTAATACCCCTGACGTGTTTGTGATGTGGCTAGCGTGGAACACTTTATTTTCCATCTTCGGGAATTTTTTGGGGCCACAGACTTGCCATTTCTGTTACTGACCAAGCCACACCTCGGAATCCATGGCACTATACCGCCCCATCCATTGGTACCTAACGAGCGAGGCAACCGGCAGGCGTCCTCTCTATAATTAATGGCTCTGTGTGTATTCCTGGAAGACTGCAGGGCTGGATGGTGGGAAGAGGACAACTCATCCCCCAGCTCGCTCTAGGTGGCTTGGTCCTCCTTGGAGGGTGGAACAGCGCTGGGCCAAAGTGAGGCGCCTGACCTGCACGCACTGCTCGAAAGAGACCAAGAAACGACTGGACAGGCAGCCCTCCAAGGAGAGATACGGAAAACTGACAAACCTGACAAAGACGCCTGACAAAGACGCCTGACAACTGGCAGTCTGTCTGCTGCCTCCCACGACAAAATGGCAGGGTGCTGGCTGCCTCACCCAACACAGCCGGGCTACCGGTGAAGGGGCACCCACAGTCAGAATATCGTTGATGCCCAAGATGCACGATTGTGGCGGTGAAGCTACTTTCGAAGCTTGAGCCTGCTTCGGCTGCGTCATATTGGTACGGTGTGAGTCCTTGCTGTTGGTTCTTCCAGCTGGGCTGCAGCTGGGCTTTCCCACTCCGGTCCTCGTATCGTTTCCCCGATCTCGATATTGGACACCCCGCCCAGAGCTGGTGCAGAGAATCAAGGGAACCCCCAAAGAGGCAATCAGGTAACCGGGCAAACTGTCTGAACAAGGAAAGGTGAGCTGAACTGGCTGCTGCTCTGGCTGCTGCTGCTGCTGCTGCCCACCATGCACTGATGAGTGGCCTCCTACGAACCCCAACTCGATCTATTCTTGGCGTCGTGGTTCCTCCTCGCGTGCCTGACGAGGCTTAAAGCACAGCTGTTGGCAGTTGTTCTATCTTACTCATTGTCCTGTCTCTCGTGGCGACCACGAAGGCACACTCCATCATACTCCACAACGCAAGTCAGATGAGAGACAACGTATGCAAGCACTTCCTCCCACGAACATGCAGCCTAGCTAGTGCAGGCCTATCAGATGCCCCAGATGCTCTTCTGGCACCCCTCTCTTGGCCCTTTTCGGCCTTTCAAGGCGATCTCGTTGCTTTTTTCATCCTTCTGGTTGGGTACCCAGCCAACCATTTGCTGGCCAGCGGGAACAGGTGTGTGTGAGTGGGAGTATGTGTGTGAGCCTGTTTGTGTGTGTGTGCGTGTGTGTGCATGTGTGTGTGTGGGCGTGGTGTGCGTTGTAGGCGTGGCATTCGTGGGATGGCGAGGGGGGCTTAGGGCAGAGGGACAGTGCCGTCGTCATTGGGCTCGTGGAGGGGGCGTGTGCTTTTTTTTTTACTCGCCTCGTCTTTATGTTCAGTTCGCATATGGGTTGGTTCCTGTTCTTCTGCAGCGTGCATATGGCGTGGCGTGGCAAACCTGAGCCGAATGAGTTGGCGCAAAGCACGATGCAACAGGTCCGCTTAGTCCACACTCACTGGCGCTCTCAGCGTGTACGGAGTACATCCATCCGACCCAATGCAGGCCCAGAGCCAATTGGCGACAGACTGCCCCGTCCCGAATCCTCCGCTTCATTTTTTTGTGGTCTCCTGTGTACTTGTATGGTCGACGGCGCATTTTATTTTTATTCGTGTTATAACTATTTTCTATTTATTTCTCTGCGATCCTGAACCAAGCCTGAACCAAGCCATATTCCGGGCGGGGGCAATGGGGCGTAAAGCGACCAAGAACAGGGCGGACTCGAAACGAGGAGTTGCATACGCGCGTAGGTAGGCAGGTACATACGCAGATACATGCGTCTGTACAAGCAGGAACGTGGGGAGAGAGTGAAAGAAAGAGCGGCGGTGAAAGGCGGAAACACGCTCATGCTCTCGTACGGACAGAAAAGCAGACACGCAAAGAAACCCTGAAGGAAGCAGATATGCAGGGGCAACGACTCATCAAGCGACACTGCAGGGGAGCAAGAACAAACAATCAACTACGAGGCGTCGCCCAAACGATAGGCCTACGGAGCACAGCTGGCAATACGACAGTTGGGGGAGGGGAGGCAAATTTGCCAGTTTGATAGAACGAAAGCCCTCGCCTTCCAGGAACTGTGCCACCTCTGTTCCCAAGTGAGGTGAGGGCTTCCCGTTCAGACCTGATGCTATACGAGACACACCAGCCCCCACAGCCCAACAGGCAGACACAGAGAGAAGAAAGGCGTGCAGACTGGGTGATCATGCTGCCATCCGTTGGTAGTTGGGGTCTGTCGTTGTCTGCTCTTTTTTTTTTCTTTGGCCAGGCCCTGGAATGAAATTTGCCCAACAGTGTACAGCTATGATGGCCATGCTGCTTGGGTTTCACCAACCGCATCCACAGCAAGCCGAGGCCTGACGGATGGGGGGGTTGTGTCTTCCTTTCTATTCTGTCCCCTTTGCTGTACCCGGGCCTATAACCCATGCGGCTAGGGGAGCTATGACCTCCCTTTCGGAGAAACGAAAGAGGGGCACAGGGCAGGATACCTGCATGGTGGAAAGGAATCACAGCCTCGGCCACCCCAGCCTTGTTAATATGGCTTTATTGTGTGTGTGCTGCGTGTCTGACCAGCCATCGATAGTGCCCTTTTTTTTGTTTGCATGTTGACAGGACGAGGAAACCCAAAAAGAAGTAACAGGGGAAAAATGACCGATCTTGTTCTTTGGCATAGATGAAAGTGATACAAAAAGTGGAATTGTATTACTTTGTAGTAGTTCTTTTGGTTGTCAAACCCACACTTGGCCCCAGCCAAACGGGAACATGTTACACAGAGGCTGGTGTCAAAAAACAAACAAGGAAGGCGCGGCGTTGAAACGCCCCAAACGCACAAAAAAGAGGATCCCAGGAGTTTGTTGTGTGCGGATAGCCACAGCTTCGTCCCGTATTCTAGAATATTAAAAAGATGCAGAAATCAATCCAATCCAACTTTCGTGCCTTTATTTTTTTATTTATTTTTTATTTTGAAACACGAGTTGATGCGGCCCAGGCAAAGGCCCATCTGTTTGCCGCGCGCCTCATCTCTATTGTATACAGTCACATTTATGGAGACGTCCTTGTTTGTTCTTTGTTGCTGGAGATTTCTGTTGGTGCTATGTTAAAAAAATAAAAGATAGAAAATAGAAAATAGAAAACATCGTCACATGGCTATGTCCAGGAGACAGAAGTTATCCGAGGCTGTTTGTTTTCGTATTCTTGACGGTGGTTTTCTCCCTGGGCTCAACACAAACTATTATACAAAGTCGAGGTCGGGATACTACGCATGGCCTTGACTTCAACGTCTAGGATACGGCCTTTCAATATCTTTGTCTAGATCTATGCACCCCCCCCCTGGCAGAACTTCTCTTCACCTTTTTGTCTACCCAGCCACGTGTTAGCGGGAGTGCCATCGTTTCCATTCCCGTCGTTTGTCCCCCATCTTGTTGTTTCTCGGCCACGTACGCGGAGACGTAATGCTGTTTGTGTTTTGTGCTTCTTCATTTTGTTGGTCGTTCGCTGGAAACCCGTGCTGCCATGTGGTCAACTGCGGGAAGAGCAAAACTTTTACTGGTGATATACACTGTCTCCCATCTCTTTGTGCAGGAGAGACACACGAACTCACAGGCATTGTACGCCGTCTTGGTCCTCGTCCCTGTTCTTGGCATTGTTCCGTGCTACACAGGAAAGAAAAGAAAAAGAACAGTCCACACAGGGTTCGTTGGTTTGTGGCCCTGTTGTTCCTCCTTTGGCAGGGCCGGCAACTTTCTTCTTCATCTTTTTTTTTCTATTCTTCTGTGCCTCTCCGCTGCTCGGAGCAGAGAACAAGGACATGAGCCCGGTAGGATTTGTTTGCCTGTTTGTTGTTCTTTTTTGTGTTTCGTGGTTCTCTTTGGTGGTTCTTGTGCTACCCGTCTATCGGGAGGTGAGAGGAACTCGTCTTTTGTTTCCCTGTTCTTCTCTTTATCTTGCATCTTCACTCTGTATGACCGGCAACCCGTTGGTCAGTTCGCACAGCAGAACGTGAGACAGAAGAGAACAGAACGGTCCTTATGCAGAGGGCGCGAAAAAAAGAAAGAAAGTCGAAACACCATTGATGCAGGAAGAAAAGAAAGCTGACAACTCCACACTCTTGATGCAGTGAGAAAAGAAAGTCGGAACACTCTTACTGCAGGGAAAAAAAGAAAGTCAAGATAATGTTGCCGCCGCCAAAAAAATAAACGACAAACAGCGACACGAACAAACAACAATGAGACAACCAAACGAACAGCATGCAAGACAATGTCTCATTTGGGTTATACCTGTCCAACACGAGTCGGGAATTAGCCGTTTCGCTCTTTTTTCACCATCCAGGGGACCGCAGTGAAGTTCCTCTTTTCATTTCCTATCTTGCTGTCTCATTTGCTCTTCCTGTGTTTTCCCTCCTGGCTTCCCACTTCCTTCTTGGTTCCAATTATTCATTTTTCAATTTTGACTTCCGCGTCGGTTTTATCAAAAGTTGAACCGTCTGCTCGTGATAGTCTGTGTTGCCTCGCACAAAAGAAGAATAAAGTTTGGCCCATCCTTGTCTTTTGTGTGAATACTGTGTCCTAGACAAAGTCAAAAGAAAAACCAAGCCAGAAGGAGGAAACCCGTTCCGATGTTCCACCCTGCTTCCGGCCTCCACAGGCCGCTCGTTGGTTCTTTGTGACGTTGGTTTGAGTTGAGCAGCACAAAACCAATACTTCTCAAAAAGGCCACGGAGCTTGTTCGTTGCTCCATATCCGCGTCATGCAGCTAGAAAAAATCCCATTTGAAGCAAACGCTTTGGCCCCCCCTTTTTTTGTTAATTGCTTCATTGTAGATTTGCGGCTAGAACGAAACAAAGAAGGAAAAGAAGAAAAAAATCTCCTGCCTCACCCCGTCGGGCAGACAGGTGGCCAAGATGATTTGTTGCACAGTCAAGCAAAAAGAAAAAAAAAAGATTGGCAAGTTTTCTGTGGCTGCATACCCGCATCTTGCAGCACACACACACACACACACATACACACACGATGTATTTTCGGAACACTCCTTTTTTTCGGCGTTCTCTCCATGGTCTCCTCGGAGATGCTCAACCCAAAGGAGCCAGCAGAAGGGGGTTGGATGGATGATGAAGTGACCTCGGCGATATCTTTGTGTTTGGTCCTGGACAGTTCACAGCATGGTCGGGTCATCTTGCTCTCGATAAGCAACAGTGCCAATCCTAGTTTTGATTTTGATTTTTAAGCAACAGATACCACGGCAAGGCTGGCTGTACCGTTTTTTATTTTTTATTTTATTTATTTATTTATTTATTTATTTTTTTGCTTGTTGTCGGGGTTCTCTTTTGTTGACGTTCTTGTCGACGATAGGCTGCTGCCTAGTTGATAGGTAAACGGCAGTAATAGTAAGGTTGTATTAGCGGGCGACCAATCAATTTGGAGAGCGCGTAATTGGCCCATCACCACTAAATTGGGCATTATTTGAGGGCTCAAAATTTCACGTCCCCCTTTAGCAACGTGCAGTTGACCCAGGGCCACAAACCTGACGAGAGATTACGCCAACACGAAAACACACCACCCATATCTACAGACACTCATAGACACACATACACATACACACCTCCCGCCATGGCAGACGTCCCCCTCCAGGTGATCTCCGACGCCGTCGCGTCGGAACGCCGCATCACGCCGTCCTGGACCATCGCGCAGCTCAAGGCCAAGCTGGAGCCCATCACGGGCATCCCGCCCTCGGCCCAGTCCCTGTTTCTCAGGCCGCCCCAGTCGGGTGCCGACACGTCCCGGCAAGTGGCCGTGACCGCCCCCGACGAGGAGGCGGTGCGTCTGGGCGCGTTCCCGCTCGCGCCGTATGCCGAGCTGCACGTGGTCGACGCCCGCCCGCCGGGGGCGCGCCCCAACTACACGGACACGACGGGCGTCGACAAGTACGTCATGCCCGAGGACGAGTACGCGTCCAAGGCGGACTCGGTGCTGGCCTGGAAGAAGGCCCAGAAGCTGGGCCGCTTCGACCCCAACGCACCCGCCCAGGCGGCCGCGCGCATCGCCGCGTTTGCCGCCGACGCCGAGGCCCGGGGCCTGGCCGCGGGGAAGCGGTGCCGCGTGGGCGGCGACGATGCGCGGCGCGGCGTCGTGCGGTACGTGGGCGAGGTGCCCGAGATTGGGGCGGCGGCGGGCGCGGCGGCGCAGAGCGCGGGCACGGCTGCGTCGACGGCCGGCACGTGGGTGGGCGTGGAGCTGGACGAGCCTGTCGGCGGCAAGAACGACGGCAGCATCGGCGGGACGCGGTACTGGGGCACGGAGCCGGCGGCTGGACAGACGCCGATCAAGCGGGGGGTGTTTGTGCGGCCGGAGCGGGTAGAGGCGGGGGACTTTCCGGTGCTGGACGACCTGGAAGACATGGAGGAGATCTGAGAGAGAAACAGAAAGAGAGAGGCAGAGAGAGAGAGAGAGAGCCCATCTTGGCGTTGTCTCATGGCGCAGGAAACCACAGGCCGAGAGTGTACGGAACACGCTATTTCTTCCCCAAATCAAGGAAGGATACGACCACGTGTCGCAGAGGGACCGTCTTTTTTCCCCCTCTACATTGCTACCAGGACACGGGAGATTTTGGATTGATCCTGGACTGCCTTGTGTTGTGGGAGGGGTGTAGGATGGTGGTCAGAGAGACGGGAGGCGAGGGACTCCCTGGCCTCTGTGTTGCTAAGTAGGGTCAGCTTGGAACGAGCGGACGAGAGTCCAGCAGAGACACAAAGACAAGAATAAAACAAGTTTCCCCCCCCACCCCCCCCCAGAAAGCATCTCTGTCTTTTCTCTGGTTGCATGACGGGC
This sequence comes from Raffaelea ambrosiae, assembly GCA_002778195.1. Classification (NCBI taxonomy): domain Eukaryota; kingdom Fungi; phylum Ascomycota; class Sordariomycetes; order Ophiostomatales; family Ophiostomataceae; genus Raffaelea; species Raffaelea ambrosiae. The sequence continues at coordinate 1,864,731 of PCDI01000004.1, read as the reverse complement.
GCTCCGACGGAGGCTTGTTTGAATCCTTGCTGGGGATGCCCGTCTGTGGGAGTATCCTGCGAGGCCCAGCCCGTACACCAGCAGCGTCTCCCGGGCATGGATCCCAGAGGCCAGGGAAGCATGCCAATCAAGCAGCAATCAAGGAAGGGCTGAAAACTGTCCGAGATGAGAGACGGCAACCTCCATAATTCGCCGACTTCGCCTTGCAATGCCGGCATGTGAGCATCCTCTCCTAGCGGCACCCCCGTCACCACCCCGGTGTCACACCTGTCCAAGAAAAATTGCCAACATCAGAGCTTGGTGCCGACTTTCCGGGATTGCCTCGTTCCTTTTTGAGGTTGACCTCTGGCCTTTTTCCTTTCCGGCTCTTCTGCAGGTACGCGGCACGGCAAGAAGCAATAAATGGGCCAAAAACAAATTTGAATAAAAAGAAAAAAGAAAGTAAGACACGGGAGACATTCAGGGAAGGCCCTGGGAAAGGGCCGACGACATCATCGCCGTCTCTGTGCCGTCATTCAAACATCAATGTTTTATGCACGAAGGGGGCTCAAGCGGGCAGGGGGGCGAGGTGAACGCCCGTCCCGGGTTTTTCTTCTTCTCACGTCTTTGAGGCCTCAGAGAGGATGAGAATGAGAGGCGCAGATGGAAATGGCTGCGGCTCACCCTGGATGCCTACAGAGTTTAAATGCCTCATTTGTTTCTTTCTCACCCGTGCCCCCATCTCCCATTCGTCTCGATCATAAGCTGACTCCTGGGTGTATTCGCATCGTGCTAGTGCTGCTCCGGACTGGCCAGGACACGCGTGACCAGAAGTACGGCCACGCATGCCTGGTCGGCGTGCCGCTGCCTCTTTTCTTCCGCCGCAGGGTCTGAAATCCCGAGACTTGGAACAAGGGGTGGCAGAGCGATCTTCACTCTCGGACTTGCTGGTACACTCTTTCTTTTCGTCGATCTTGTAAGCAACAAATGCCAAGCCCAGAAAGCAGTGTCTCCGGTTTTGCGAGAGCCCCAAAACATGTTAATTTTCCGAGACAAAGGCGGACAATCTGGCTTGCCCGTTTCAACTGGGGCGAACAGACCGCCGATGTTCTCTGGCTGCTTCCTCACCTCCAAGATCACATATGGCATTGTTGTTCTTTGTTGCCCGTGGGCGAATCAGATTGGCATGGGATTGGAGGGGAAAGCAACAAAACAACAAGATCTCCTCCTACATAACTAGTACCGGTGATTCCAGTGCGTTTGAGAGTTCGCTTGTATGGGGCACGCCCGCGCACCCTCGCAGTATGCAAGCCCAGACTTACGCAACTACAACGCATTTTTCCATATAGCAGGAAGCCAAGCTTCTTTTTTTTTTTTGGTCGCCTGCTTGGGTAAACAAACGGGCTGTTGCATGGATACCGGTGCCGAAGAAGGCCACGGCCTGGCAAGAGCATTCATCCGCGAATACCGTGATGACGAAGACTGGGGGAGACGTCGGAACAAACCGAGACCGACCAGCCATGGACAAAGATACTTGTAGAGCAGTCCCCGAGTACCCCAGCTCTCCTTGTTTTTGCGTGATTTGTGCGGTTTCCATGTAACCATGTGAAAAAAGGGACTGTGGACAGACAAAGGGGGGACTACTGTCGGGCACTGAAGAGGTGACTAAGTCGGACGCGGCGAAACAGACTGGCACCGTTGTCCCTAGGGCGGCAGGTGACGTTTATCGCCCTAATCTGGGGTTGCGATCGGACAGACAGGAGAGAAAACGAACCGATGCTACCGCCGGGCCCATCTGCCGGAAGCGCAGTCTAGCAACGACTAGCATCCGTTTGCTTCCATCAGTTGATTCGCACAGCCACCGCCCAGCGGATGGCCTGTGGGGGAAGGAGGACGCGTCGTTCGAGGGGGATGAGTGAGATGGTATATGTGCCCGAGTTGTGCTGTGTAAGATGCATGCAACTAGTCGCGCTGTGGGATTGGATCCATGTGGAATCACGGATGTCAGCAATGCCGTGCAGAGCTGCTGGCTGTGGAATCGGAAAACACAGCCTTCCACTTCTCATCAAAAAGCTCGCGGGCGCGGATGCGCCCGGAAAGGGAGCAGCAGAAGAGGATCGCGACCGCTCATCGCCGGGGACTATTATATAAAGCGCAAGAAGGATCGCATGCGTGCTGTCCCCACGTCAGCGGAGAGGGAAGAAGTTGTCGCCCATCTTGACTGCGCACTGTTGTATTTTGGCGTCTGCAGTGGATTTCTACCCCCACGATAACCTTACTACGCGACATCGAGGGCACTTTAAGTGCTTCTCCACATTTTCGCTCATTCTTATCGTTATCGCCCCATCGGCTGGCTGTCCCTCTCGCTGGCAGACACACGGCGTGCCCCTCCTAGCCAAAACAGTGGAGCCTGCCGCCCGTTCCGAGGAGACGCACGCGGCGAAGCACATACTGCTTTGGGGAAGAGCCCATAATAATACGGTGGTACTTTGCGGGCATTAGTTATTCGTACCCAGTGGAAAAGTGCTTTAACGGCGTTGTCGCGCTAAAACAACTCTGCGTCTCAGGCTGACGCTCCTGTGCGTCGCGGATCGCCGCATCACCCAGACTTTTTGGAGGGCTTGCTGAACGAAGGCTTCTCCTTTTTTGTTTTTGTCTTGGCTGGCTGTTGTCGTCGCTGCACTGCTCTCTTGTCTTTCTGCTGTCCGCTCGCCTATCGCTGCCTGCTTTGTCGCACGGGTTTTCTTGGCCGTGTCTCCGCCTTCTCTGGGCAGCTCTGGGCATCTGGGCACCTTCTGGGCATCTTTCTGGGCATTATTGTGCGGGCAGGTGCGACCGGCTGGTTCCTTCCCATACCTTTTTTTTACCTTATTTTTTATATTTCCCGTCTGCTGACCCGCCCCTTCCTCGACTGGAGAGGCTCCTGCCGTCTGTGTCTGCAGCTCCGTGGTGTGCTATCTTGCCAGTTTCGGCTTCTCGATCTGTGTGAGATCTTATTCTCGCTCTTGTCTTCTTCTCTGGCTTTTCCCTCATTCCTCCACTTTGCTTGTCTTCCTCTCTCTCTCCGCCTCCTCCTCCCATGCTCCGCCATCCCTGCACCCAACACCCCTCGTCTCCTCCACGATCCACCCTGTCGTCCCTGGCCTGGCCACGCATGCATCCTTGGTCTGCCACACTTTGCATGCTTCTGGCTGTCGATCAAAAAACCCAACCCAGAGAACACAGCTCCGACGGCCACCTGTCTTCGGGAGCGACTATGTGACAGACCCGGCAGTCACTGGACCCCCCCTGTGTTACGCCTGCTCTCGCTCGTGCTCCCTGGACGTTCTTTTCTCCCCTGTCTAGGTCGCTGCTACGCCACAGATCGTCCATTACAACCCTTCTCTCGGCTTTCCTGATTCTTGGATTTTGAGATTCTGCCTCGCTCTCCTTCTCTCGACTTCCTCTATCTTGTGCGCTCTCTCTCGCTCTCGCTTGTCTTTGGTGCTCGGCACTCGCCTCTTCTTCTCTTATCTTCTTTCTCCTGTCGTCCTCTCCTCTCCTCCCGACAGCCCAGTCTCTCTCGAAGTCCGCTCTCGCCCGCACGCGTGCTCCGCCTGGCGACGACATCTCGCAAACACCCCTCTCCTCCCCACCAGCACCGGCGACGTTGACCGTCGCCAGCGCGGGAGGCAGCAGCTCTGGTCAGCCAGCGAGGCAAGGCGCAAAAACAGACCAGCCAGAAAAATGGCTCGGTGGTCATGGCTGCTGGCGGCAGCCCTCGCCCTGGTGCCTGCGGCGCCTGTCGCTGCCGACGACTCGACCACGATCTATTCCATGAATACGGTCCCAGACTGGCTGTCTGATGCCAACATCCTGCTCGAGATCTCCGCGTCCAGCTCCGAGGCCGGGACGATACAGTACTCGGTTTCGCCGCTCACGAACGTCCAGGGCCTGAACCGGTCCCAGGCACAGCGCAAGGTGAGTCCAAGCGGCAATGTGCCTCCCCAAGGCCATGGCTGTTGTGCCAAACGGCGCATCAAGCGAGAGGCGAGCCTAACCCGAGAAACAGCCCATCTCCATTAGCGGGAACATGATCCTGGCCACCGACACCAACTATGTCAACCTGTCAGGCGACGACACCATCGCCTACCTCAGCTGCGACGACATGAACTCGTCCTTCATCGACCAGAACATGATGCTCAGCACTCTGATGGCCAATGCGCCCTCTGCCATCCTCTTGTACAGCCAGACCGACAACTGCTGCGGCCTCGACAGCGCTTCTGCGCCCTCCTACTCGGCCATCTTCACCATGATCGACCACACCCAGGCGGCCCAGACCCTGAACCTGACCGAGTCCGGCGGCGGTGCTGCCCACGCCCTGATCACCGGCAACCTGAACCAGACCCAGGACTCCGACGACAACCAGAGCGGGAACAACTCTGCCATTGCCATGAGCATCCTCTACAGCATCACCGGCCTCATCACCCTGCTGTTCCTCGTTATTATCGGCACCGGCGCCATCCGCGCCCACCGCTACCCTGAACGATACGGGCCGCGCAGCGCTTACGGAGGCCGTCCGCGCCAGAGCCGCGCCAAGGGCATTGCCCGCGCCGTGCTGGAGACGCTCCCCATTGTCAAGTTCGGTGACCCGACCCCGGCCAAGCCGGACCCGAACTACGAGCTGGAGAGTGCGCCAAGTCACATTGAGCATAGCAAGAGCACGGCCAGCCCTAGCGGCGGCTTATCAGCTGGAGTAGACGACGTGCAAGCACACCATTTGTCAACCATTCCCGAGGATGCCGAGGCGCATCCCAAGCCGGTTCAGCAACAGCAGCAGCCTGCGACCGACGCTGCAACGAGCGCCCCTGGTGCAGCTGAACAGAACTCTAGCATCGGGGCCGCGTCCGCCAGCCAGGACGCTGCCGGCGCCACCGACGACGAGCATCTGGGCTGCTCTATCTGCACAGAGGACTTCACCGTCGGCGAAGACGTCCGTGTCCTGCCCTGCGACCACAAGTTCCACCCGGCCTGCATTGATCCCTGGCTTATCAACGTGTCCGGCACCTGTCCCTTATGGTGAGTTCCAGCTTGCATCTAGAGTGAACCAGCACTTCCAACCCAACCCGTTCGTTATTTACTGACCATCTCCCCTCCCAGTCGTCTGGATCTCCATCCCAACACACAGGAGACTGCCGAAGGCGCCGAAGAGCAGGCCAACCTGTCACCGCCGCTGGATGCTGGCGAGGCTACTGCAGCCGTGGCAGAGTCCTCGGCCGCCAGCCATCACCGCCATCGGTCGTCGCGACTGTTCGATTTGAACCGGTTGCGCCATGCTTCTGTCGAAGAACGCATTGAAGTGCTGCGCCGGTACCGGTCAGAAACGCAGGCGGAGAGCCAGAATGGTGCACTGGCAGCAGGTCAAGACGACGCGGGTTCCACTGGTAGTCACGAAGTCGAAGACGAGCACAGCCGCTCAGCCAAGCTGACCCGGCGTCTGCGTGACAAGTTCCGGATACGAACCCGGGCCCAGTCGCCCAATGGACCCGGAAGCCACGGACCAGCGACCAGTCATAGCCATACATCCAACTAATGTCTTCTTCGAGAGCCTGGAGACGCCTGGAGACGCCAAGACAGCATCCAACCTCATAACGAAATTTCCTTCTTCGACTATTCGCTGATTTTTATTACTCGTACAACATTTAACTCGCAACCCCCAAAACGGCACACAAACAAACCACAGCATCTGCTAGACGGGTTCAAAATGCGTTACTATATTCGGACAAAGTAATCACGATATAATGGATGGGTATTATGGTAGCCTGACTATACATGCATACACACGCCACGACATATTCTACACACGCAACTTTCCTTATTTTTGTGTCTTCCTTGCACACACACACACACACACACACCACCAACACCCTCGGTCATTTATTTTATGAGATATTCTGCTTTGCTTTTTGTGTTCTTGCATGGCATGGAGTTAAGGGGGTTTTCGGGACTGGCTGGAAAGGGGCAGAGGGCGGGTAGAACGGTGCTTGGTGGTTAGGCTGAAGGAGATGACGATACCCGCTGCTCTCTCACCCCTTTGTTTAAATTTTCGCTCCTTTGCTATATGGTATAAACTGGGGGGGTGGGTTGGTCACGCTGATGGATTGGCAAGCGATATGACCTCTTTTTGGAATGACGATATTTGAATTGATTTTAGTTTAGTGTTCTGAGCGTGAACGAAATACAAAATAAACATTTGAGGTTGGAAACACAGGCACTGAGGTTGACAGTGAGACTGAAGTTATGTGCAGTTTGTAGTGTCAGCTTGAATTGTTCATGCCTTCAATACATCATCAGATCAAGGTGAGCCTGAAAGTACACGGAAGTAGAAGACGGGAAAGACAATAACAAGGTTTTCAAATGCAGCGCCTATTTAGCCATGCCACCAGAATTCTGTGTTGTTTTCTCTCTCTCTCTTTCTCGTTGGAAATAAAATGCTATGCATAACTAAATATTGATCGCAGACACAAAAAAAGAGAAAAAAAAAACACCTGCTTCCCAGAACTGTAGTTTCCCACGCTGGCCGGCAATGTTAATAGACAAACACCTCACTATCACCCCTTTCGCTTTCTGAAAGTAGGAGGTGCAACCAAGAAAAGCAAAGCAAAACGCAGAATGCAGGCATGCAGACAGGCAAGCTCCAAATAAGCTAGGGCAACTCCCATCAAGAAATCCAAAAAAAAACAAGAGCGAGACACGGAGCTTCATTTCCCCTAATACGGAAGCGCGTTCAGATCCACCTTGGCATCGTCGCCGCCGCTGTCGTTGCCCATACTGCCTGCGCTGCTGGCGCCGCCGTCGCTCCAGTACGGCGCCCCCGGACCGCCGAGACCGCCCCGCTTGCCGTTCCGGAAGGGCCGGCCACCCGGCACACCGCCGGGGCCACCGCCGCCGATATCCGGGTCGACACGGTCCAGATCGGGCGGGCGTCGAACCCCGCCGCCACCGACACCGCCGCGCTTCTTCTTCCGCCCAGAACGACCACCGCCAGCTTTGTTGGCGTTGTTGTTTGGTTGTTGGCCAGATGCGGACTTGTTGCCACCACCACCGCCGCCGCCGCCGCCGTCTTCAGCCTTCCGCTTGCCCAAGACCGGCTCGGGCGTGTTGCGATGGTTTTTATGGCCGTTGTTGTTGTTGTTGTTGCTGTGCTTATTGTGGTTGTGGTGGTGGTGGTTGTTGTGACCGGACGGGCCCGTCGGCACGTTGGGTGGCAGGCCGTTGCCGCCGCCGCCAGCGGGTCCAGACATCAGCGCGGCCATGGCCGTGGCGGCTGGGTGGTCGCGGCTGGCGCCGCCCTTGGTGGCCTCGGCATGGCAGCTAGCATGATAGACACGAGGCCCGATCTGGACGGCGTCGATCCACACCCACTCCTGGGCCTCGTCCAGCCACTTCATCTCGAAGCGCTCCTGGCAGATCGGACACACCTGGTTGCTGCCGGCGCCGCTGGGCACCGGGATCCACTGCACTTTGCTGCCTGGCCCACCCGCACCGCCTACGCCGCCATTGCCGCCGATGCCGCCTGCTCCCGAAGACGAGCCGCCCAGGTGCCAGCCGCCGCCGGCCCCGCCAGCGGCACCGCCAGCCTCGCCGTCGGCTGCCATTGCCTGATCGGCATCGGGAATGTCGCGGGAGCGGATCCAGTCGGCCGGGTCGACATACCAGCTGCGGTGCTGGCCACGCTTCTCGGCCTCGACGATGCGCTGGTGGACGCGGAAGTGCCAGTCCATGTGGGCCGTCTTGGCGGCGCGGCCGGCCTCGTCGGTCCTGAACCGGCGGCCACACTGGGTGCATGGCGGGCCGAGATCCTCATACAAGAGCGGCAAGAGATGTGGACGGAATCTACGAACAAAAAGGATGTCAGTTATGGGGGGTGGGGGGGGGGGGGGGAAGAGTACGAAAGACGGAAAAGAAGAGTGATTCTTCACAAGCAAAACTCACACTTTCAACGACTCTTCTGAAAAAGAGATCCCATTCTGGATCTCGTGAAGAGGCTGCCGACCACTGGCAAAGGCAGGGTTGTTTCTGGCGGCCGCGAGAACGCTGGCCAAGCCGGGGGCTAATGAGACGGGAGCGGGGGCCGGCATGGGAGAAGGTGCTGCTCCTGCGCCTCCTGCGCCGTTCAAGAGTCCTGCCTTCCGCAGCATATCCATCAGAGCCAGAGGGTTGCCCGTATTTCCACCACCCGCTTGAGGGACAGGTTGTTGGTGGTGCTGTTGCTGCTGCTGTTGCTGCTGCTGCTGCTGCTGTAGCATTGGTACCTGGAAACCGCCCGGCCTGTTTGCTCCGGGCAGCTGCGAAAGAAGTGCGGCTGCCGCAGCCAACCCGGCTGCTGGATTCGAGGCAGCCTGCGGAGGAGCTGGTTGGGGAGGGTGATGCTGTTGTTGCTGCTGCTGCTGCTGCTGCTGCTGCTGCTGCTGCTGCTGCTGCTGCTGTTGTTGTTGCTGTTGTCGAGAAGCCAACAGAGCAGCCAGTGCCCCCTTGCCCAGAAGAGCGTCAATGGAGACGCCTGGAGCTCCCGACGAAGAGGAGGCCCGGTTCGCGACTGGTGCTGGCGCTGGTGCTGGCGCTGGTGCTGGTATTCCTCCTGCTGCCGCTCCAGACGACCGGGCGGCGGCCAAGGCGGCAGCGGCGGCGGCCGCTACGGCCACGGATAATGGAGGCTGCCCTGGTGCTGACGCTGGTGGTGGTTGGTATGGGGGGTAGCCTGCTGGTGGTGTTTGCGTGGGGGTGCTGCCGTAGAGGGCCTTAAGGTGGCCCGGCAAGTTTACAGAGAGGGCGTCAATTTGGTTCTTTACAAGCAACAACTTGTCGTACTCGAGGTTCTGGCTCTTTAGAATCATCTGCAGATCAAGCAATGCCTTCAACCTCGCTGCTACACTAGCATCATACGACTTCTCTGCAAATTCTGCCTTGGTTGCACTGATCAACCGTTCGATATCCTCATTCAGCGACTCTATGCTTATTCTGGACGCTGGCGCCGGCGCGGCGAACGGCGGCTGTTGCTGCTGTGCTGGTGGCTGGTAGGGAGCAGCCTGAGGCGGCTGTGGTGTCGACTGAGCGGAGGCTTGTTGTGCCTGTCAATACAAAAAAAAAAGCATAGTTAGCACATGCCATCCTGCCAATCTCCAGCACATCTGCACACCATGGGAGGGGGAGGGAGGGCAAGCACGAACGGGATGTATTGGGTATGTCTGTTGCTGTTGTGGCGGCTGTGACGTTGGCGGTCCTTGCTGCGGGAACGGGCCTTGGGCAGGGTACCCGGCCCGGCCACCTGGCGGTGTTGGCGTCTGGCGGTAGGGCGGCTGGTTGTGTTGCGGCTGTGACCGGCCGCGGTTCATCAGCATCTGCTCGCTGCGCATGTGCTCTTGCTGAGCCTGGAGGACCGAGGTCCGCGCCTTGATGAGGGCATTCTCGATCGGCCTCACGGTCTCGGGCGAGAACACGGGCCGCGAATCCACGGACCCCGGAACCGGCTCCTTCCATGTCTTGAGCATTTCGTCCATCTTGCGGCGTGTGTTGTTGTCAACAGATGCGTAGGCGCCCATGAAGGTGGTGTAGAGCCCGCGGCTGAAGTAGAGGGTGTAGGGCGTGCCGACGTTCTTCACGATCGAGTCGAGCAGGTAGAGAGCAGGCAGTTTGCGGGCAGGAGCAACCTGTGTACGTGGTCAGCCGGGGCTGTCGAGTGCCAATGGCGGTCCCAATGGCGGTCCCAATGGGGCAGCAGCAGAGCAGCAGACGGCGCGCTCTGGACATGGGTGACTGGACTTACCTTCTTGATGTGGTCCTGCAGCACTTCGGCGATGCCATGGGCGTATTCCGTGTTCTCGCGCGCAATGACGGTCAGGGTGGTGATCTCGACACGCGAGTTCATGGTGAGGCCATCCAGGGCATCGCGGAAGTCCGAGGCCACATCGTCGGAGTGGTCTTCGTACGACATGGCGAAGCAGGAGACGGTGTGCAGAAGACGGAACGGCCGAGATGGATGCGGTAGATCTGATGGACGAGCTGGCGACGGAGAGAAGAAGACAGCGGCGCTTCAGAGCGCTTCCAATCTTGCCTTATGTTTATTATGGTGTCTTGGGCACGCGCAGCACGTTATGGCGAGTCTGAAGCGGCCCTCGAGAGACAGAAGAGAAAGAAACAGGGTCCTGCCCCAGCAGAGCCGAGTCAGATATGTACTTATTGCTTTCTCTCCTCGGAGAAGATAAGAGAAGATAAAACCCGCCCGACGCAGCTGCGACCTCGCCTCTTTTTTTTTGTTCCTTGTCTTCGTCTCTGCTGACTCGGCAGCGCCACCGGCAAAAGAAAAGAAAAGACAGGTGCAGCGAGTGCTTATGGGTTGCTTGACAAACAGCAGGTCACAAAGTCAAAGGCATATCAAAGGGCCTGTCAGAGCCAAAAGGAAAAAAGAAGAAGAAGCGGGTGCGCAGCTCCGGCACAGCTTTCTTGTCTCCTTTGTTTGGGCAATTTTTTGTTCTTCTTGTTCTTCTTTTTTTTTCACTGGCAGACAGGTGCGGACAGGAAAAGAAAAAAAAAAAAAAAGCAGAAAAGAGTGCGCGAGATCCAGCTCTGTCCCTAGTTCTAAGATCCTCTCTCTCTCTCTCTCTCTCTCCCTCCCTGTGTGTGTGTGTGTGTGCGCGTGTAGATCGCGCCTTGATGGCGGTTAAGAGAGAAAAGAGTACGGATGTGGGCGAGGGAGATGGGAGATGAGGTCGCGGTGGCTGGCAGGGGTTGGATTAAAAGGGAAAAGAAAGCTTCGAAAGCTGCCGACAAAAAGAGAGAGCATGCGATGGAAGGCGAACGCGGGAGAAAGCAAGCCCTAGAAATGTGCGAAATGCTGGAATCACACGCGTTCAGATCCCGATGATACGACCAGGCCCTGTCTCGACTCCTTTGTTTTTTTTGTGTTGGCGGCTGGATGAAGCAGAGGAGGTGGACAAGCACAAAAACAGGGAAAGACGAGAAAGGAATGAAGCTGGCATTGGGTTTCGGCAAGATTTGGCCCCAAAGACAGCTGTGACGCTGTGGGTCGTTTCTGACTAAGACGATTAGCTAATTAGGTTGCGCGTCTGTTTCTCACGTGATGCTCTCACAGTAGTGAGTACTGGCAAGATACACTCGTGCTTACAGTGACGACTTGCAGGAGCACCGTGCTAACCACTGCACCATAGGACCGGTCACTGACGAGTCGTGTCCGTGTTATACATGATGTGAGCAAGCCAAGATTGTGACTGATGAGATTGTATTTTTCTTTGCAAACAAGTTCAAATATTACGCCCTTTCATATGCTTCCAGCCCTAACGACTCATGTCTAGGGTATCGAGTCCCTCCTGAAAATACACAGCAGAGCAGAACAAAACAGGGGGGAAAAAAGAAGAAAAAAAGAAAAAAAGGAAAGTGAAACAAAGCAGAAATGATCTCTTAAAAAACGCCGTTTAACGCCCATGAGACCCAAACGTCAACCCTCCGTTAGACCCCCCCCCCCTTTAAGAAATTCAACAACCAAAAAATTACACTCTTGTCTAGTTACTCCCAGACGGTCAACTCCCTGAGCGAACCGTCTTGCACCTGTCTGCTTCCAGGCAAACCCGTCAGAACCGGGGCATATCGGCGACGCTGTAGTGGTCGTGCTTGTTCAGAGCTGGGTGCATGGCAGTCGGTGGCCGGCGGACCTGCGGCAGGATGGGGCTGGTGCGGTCTTCGTATGTGCTGCGGTTGTCGTAGTCGGTGGCGGCCGCCGCGGCGCGCTCGATGTCGACGTCATTCACGTGGCTGTAGCTGTCGCCGCCGTTGCCCAGGCCGCGATCTGCATTGGCGTCGTCAAAGCTGCCCACGGGAATCGGCTTGCTGATGGTGAACTTCTTGGCACCGCCACCGCCGCCGGTGCCCAGGCCGTGGTGGCCGCCGTAGCTGAAGGGCACCTTCTTGAACGCCTGGGTCATGCGCTTGAAGCGGTTGGTCTCGGGGGCCTCCGCCGGCTCGTCGTCGGCAAGATCAACAGCCGTAGACGGCGACGAGAGCGGGTAGGGGGGCGCGTCCTCCTTCTTGGTGTTGTAGCGCGCGATGCCGCCGCCGGTGCCCTTGCGGCTGCCCAGGGACCCGTCGCGCGATGCCGAGTAGTAGTTGTCCAGGGCACTGTCCGAGCTGCTACTGATGCCGGAGCCGAGCTTGCCGCCGTCGGCGAGGTTGCCGTCGGCACGGATCATGCGGGCGGTGAGGCGGGCAGGGCCGTCGCGGAAGATGATGGTGGCGGCAAAGTTGGCAAAGCCAAAGGTGATGGAGAGGATGCCGGCGGCGAGGATGAGGCGCCAGAGCGGCAGGCCCAGGTTCTTGATGGAGAAGGCCGGTTTGTTGAGGTTGGACAGCATGTCGCAGCCGAGGACGACCATGGCGGTGCCGAGCCAGAAGAAGCCGGAGCGCTCGCTAAAGATGGGCCACGAGCGGTCGACGTACTTCTTGATGGGGCCGAACTGGGCCTCGGTCATGATGAGGAACATGGCGATGGACGAAATGAAGACGTGGGCAATGGCGTCAAAGAAAAAGAACTGGCCGTTGACGCCCGTCATGACAATCATGACCCAGCTGGCAACCGTGACGGCCAGCAGGGCAATGATGTTGCAGGGCCGCAGCACATTGAGGGCCTTGTAGCCGATGCCCCGGAGCTTGCTGTTTGTGGCAAGCTTGAACATGGTGGCGGATTGGTAGGATGTATTTCAAAAGACGGTTCTTGTTGTTTGTGGAGTTTGCAGAGGTGTCTTCGTCGCGAGAGAAGAACGGGAAAAAGGATTGTACAAGGACAGTCGGCTGGCTAGCAGATCATCGACCGTTTGAGAGATGGGGTTTGGCAAGAGCAGTAAGAGTATAAAGAGAGCAAGAAAGGGAGAGAGAGAGAGAGAGACGGAACGATGATGGCGATGTGTTGGGTAGAAAGACAAAAGTCCCAGCTTTTGTAAGTTGTATTAGTGAAGACGGTGGAGGATGAACAAACGAGGAAGAAGCAAAACCCAAAATAAGGCAAACAAAAGAGAAGGGAAAATAAGTCTGTTTTTATTTTTCTGGTGGTCACCGCTGTTCAAGAAACGAACAATCAGAGTGCTTGAGCAAACGCAGGATCTAGCCTGGGCACGGGGTGGTGGTGAACTGCTTCCTTTAATACAACAATGTGTGTGGGCAGGGCAGCCAAAAAAGGGTGCTTGTCATTGTTCGTGGGGACTAACAATGGCAGGAAAGGCGCTGGCCCATCCAAGTGGGCGGCTTTTGGCTGTGTGCGACGAGAGCCCAGGCAAAACACCGAAAAAAAAAAAAGATTCACCACATTGGCCAACAGGCAACAGAGAGCCAAAGGAAAGCAAGAAAGCCAAAACGTCGGGGGAAAAAAATGTCGAAATTCGATAAAGAAGAAAAGAAAAGAAGAAAAAAGATTACGAAAAGAGAGACTGGCTGGCTGGCGAGGAAAGACAAGACTGGACCGAGAAACAGATGCCCTTTTGCCAAAGTTCCAGTCTGGCTGTTTCGCATTTTCCGACCGTCCTGGCCAATGGATTCGCAGGCGCGCAGGCTCACCAGGACGTGATGAGGGGGAGGGGGTAGGGTCTGTTTCTTGCAGGCCAGGTGTTGCAGATGCCCTGTACCTGTAGTTCTCCTTCCATGCTCTCCCATGCGCCCATGCCCCCGTGCTTCCATGCGCCCATGCTCTGCTGCAACAACCCTGGCGACGAGCAAGGGAGCATTGCGAACACGGCACACGCGGCCCAAAGGGGTCTTGCCAGAGCCCTGGTTTGTGCATGGTGTTTGCATTGCATCTGCACTCGGTCCGTGGACTGGTCTGCCGTTGGTCTCTCTTTCTTGTTGCTCTTTCTTGACCGTCGTGCAAGACGTGTTCAGCCGGACCACAGACGACGGAGTACGGCCAGACTACGCATGCGGCATCCCGGGAGAAGGGACCTCTGTTCGGGAAGATGCATGGAACGAAATGAGCAAACGATCAGAGTGAGCCGCCCTCTGATTCGAAAAGAAGAACAGAAAAAAAACTGGTTCGACAGTACTACCGAAGATGGGACGCAGTTCCCGGGTTGCCACTGCTAAGGCGTGCGCTTTGGCTTTCCGTCTTGAGACGATCCTGGGCGAAGGGCAGGCAAGGGCAGGCAAGGGCACGGACGGGGCACCGCAGTGTACGAGTGCATACTATGAGAGGACGCTCTCGCATAAACGTGATGCGTCGCCTTCCAATCGGCCTGCCCCTCTGCAGACGTGTCTGAGGGCCGGCCACCAGGGAGACCGTGTCGACGGGTGTCCACCACACGAGGTGTGTGCCGGGGGGGGGTTCCGTCTTGGCTCGTGTGTCAAGAAGAGCCAAAGGGGAGCTGGAGAAATAGAAGGAACAGTACATGGCAGGAGCAGAAGGAGCAGAAGGAAGCAAAAGGAACACGGGGAGACCAAGGGAGCATGAGTGCAACATGCTGTGAAGAAACAGAAGAGGCAAAAGAGGGGGGGGGGGAAACGTTGGGAGAGAAAAGTCGGATCCTTCTCACGGGCAGCCCTACCCAACGGCTCGATTGGGCACTGGGGTCTGATGCGCTGTTTCAGGACCGGGCAGCACTTTATCCTCTGGACGAGAGTTGCGACTTACACAGGCACCCCTGTCCTGATGCTTCTCTTGTGGCGTGTTTCACATTTGACTGGCCACGAGGCTCCCAAATCGAGGGCGCTTGCAGGCGCTCTAGTGCGTATGGGGAACATGGGGACAGAGAGAGAAAAGAGCAGAGATGTACAAGGGTACTCGCAGCTAGCAGAGAAGAGGCATGCGACAACCTTTCGGAGAAGGGTGCATGCCGCTTCCTTGGGGGGCAGGCAACGTGGCCGATGCGGGACACCTGCAGCTGACCTGCGTTAGCTATGACAGCACAGCTTTCTTGACCTTTTGCCCGACCAAGCGATGACGGACTCGTAATAATACTTGGCATGCCATTGCGTAGCGTTCCTTCCTGTTGACTCGACTCACTCTACAGTCTCGAGTCGTTCAATGAGGGCAAAGCCGTCCGTGTTACTTTTTTTATTGATTTTCTGTTCCTGTCTGCTGGCATCGAACCGGACATCAAACGAACACCCCTCGGGAACATACAGAAGAAAGATAGCGCGCGGCTGGAGTGGTGGGAACACACGAGGAAAGGGAAAGGGAAGCGACGAGAACAGCCTCTTGTTCAGCCGCTCAGGAGGAGCCACAGCATCGTGAGATGTTTCAAGGGCGGCTGGCTGACAAACGAACGAACAGCCTGCGGTTGGACGACGCTTGGGCCACGAACAGGAATAGAAAAAAAAATGTATTGTCCAAGTAGACCAAAAAGAGTTCTTTGTTTTTGACTCGAGCTGAATTCGAACAGCCGTGTTCTGACTGGCAACGAAAGCCAGTTGGTAGCCACGAACAGCCCTTTTTCAAAAATAAAAATAAAAAAATCGTGAAAAGCTCCCGTGGCGATTGGCCAGCAATGGCTACCTCCTGCAAATGAGAGGGGCAAAAGCGCTGGGGCAGACTGCCAAAAATTCTGCCACTTTCCATGAATAGAGTCAAAAGACTGTAAGAGAGCCCCGCCGATTGACCGAAGCCAGACCACCCACTCTCCCCCAAAAGTTGCCCCACACCGCCTTTGGGGTTTGCCGGTCCGTTTCTGGTGTTCGGCTTTCGAAATTTCCCTCTTTCCTCTGTTCCCCCCAAGGATACCGACCTTCCCTCACCGTGTGCCTCTGGCAGAACGCCCTTTGTGTTCACGTCTCTGCTTGGCCGACATTCCAAAGTTATTTTCCTTTCTTTCCTCTCTCTCTCTCTCTCTCTCCCTCTCTCTCCCCCTCTTCCGTCCTCCAACATGGCTCGCGGCAACCAGCGCGACAAGGCTCGCGAGAAGAACCAGAAGGCCCAGGCTGCCCAGAAGAAATCCAACACCAAGACCGGCAGCGAGATGCAGCGTGATCGTGAGGCTCTGGCCGCCAAGATGCGGGAAAAGCAGGCAGCCGGTACGTGAACCCCTGTGTTGGAGACGAGCGACCCCGGTGTTTGTTCAAGGACGAGCCATACACTCTCTCCCCATGGCTGTGTCTGACTGTCGTCTCTCCCTGCTAACACCCATACTTTCCTCCCTAGCCGACGCAAAGAAAGCAGCCGAAGCCGCCGCCGCGAAGAAAAAGTAGCCTTTTTTTTTGGAGAGAGACGGGGAAAAAGGAAGTGCTCCTGTGGAGGCTGAGCGAGTGACAGAAAACCGACGAAGCAACGCGAATGAATACAGGAGATGGAGATGGCATGGAGAGGTGTTTCATATATTTTGGCTTTTGGCTTGGATGGGAACGGCTTTCTGGTCTTGTCCTTGTGACAGCAAGTGTGTTGTTCATGACTGCTTGCTTCTTGCTGAACAGGCCAGGGAGGGAGTTATTGTGAAGCATGGATGGAGCATTTTTCTTACCCTTGGAATTATTATTTTGTAGACAGCGATGGAGGAGAAGTACTTTTTTGTGTGTGTGTGTGTGTGTCAATACCTATTTTTTTTCTGGTCTTTCACGATGACGACCTAATGCAACATGCCAACGATTTCTACCACATTTGTCTCTATACTGCTGTGGTGCTAAGCGACCAATTGCTTTGTCTTCACAGTGGCTCTTGAAAAACTTGAATAACTTCCTTTTTTTTTGAATCTCCTTTCTCGCAAGAGAAACTTGCCGTTTTTTTATGTGTTTTTTTGGTATAATTTTGTCCTATTAAGGTCCATCCAGAAAATAAAAGATACGAACCAGTCATATGTGTATATATATATACCCTTCATTCCGGAAGCTTTCGCCCAGGCAGGGCGATGGTGGTTGAGCTCAACGGCCAAGAGGAATCAGCAAGAAAAGAAAAAAAGAAATCCAACAGAGTCTAAACAGCGCGTCTTCCTCCTATCTCCCATGGGCAGGGCTCTCTATGCCATGTGTGTGCGAAGCTACGAGGGAAACACCGGCACGCACGACATGTTGAGACCCTTTCCCTACTCCCCCAAACTAACAAGAAAGACGACAACATGGAAACGAAAAACTCCCAAGACATAAAAAAGGAAGACCATCAGTGCAGACACACAGCAATAGGGGCAAGGAACGCATCCGGTTCCACCCTTTATGCTGTCGACACTACCATGCCCGAAGGCAAGGCACCGGCCATGCCGCCAAAGGCGCCCACGCCTTGTGCCTGGACAGCCGGGAAGCTGCCGGCACCGCAGACGACTGCGCACGAGCACGAGCCGTCCGAGTTGAGCGTGCCGGTGCCGGGAACGACGCCGGTGGCAGTCGCCAAAGCAGCGGTGTCGGTGGCGATGCTGGCAGTGGCGCCCAGAGTGGCACTCAGGGCAACAGACGCAACCGACGTTACGGTGCCGGCAGTGCCGTTGGCAGCAGCAGTGCCGCCGTTGCCGGTGATGGCGCTGCCGGTGCCGGTGCCGTTCTGGGCAATGGCCAGCTGCTGGAACATGGCCTGGGTCTTGTTGGCGGTGGGGTTGATGGAGAAGGTCATACCCTTGCCACAGTGACCGGTCTGGCGGCAGTAGAACCCTGCATATGTATGTTAGGAAAAGAAGATGAAGAAAAATTCAATGGTACTTTCTGATATGCTCTCCTCCGTGCTGCACTTACAAAGAGGCGTCGAGACCATGACTTGCATGGCGACTTGCGGGGGCGGGTTGACGCTGTTGTTGGGGTTGGCCTGGAAGCCCGAGTCCATGCCGCCGTCGAGGATCTTGCAGGGCGTGTCAAAGGCGGACTGGGTAGCCGTGTGGTTCTGGCTCAGGAAGCTGAAGATGACCATGTCGCCGACGTCGGCAGTGATGGTGTTGGGCTCGAACTGCAGACCCTTGGGGCCACCGACGGTGACGGTGTGCGTGGCACCTGCACCCGTCGCCACCGTGGTGGTTGCGCCGGCCGCCACGGTCGTTCCGGCACCAGCCGTCACCGTCTGCGTCACCGTGGACACCGAGTTGACCGTCGTGGTGGCCGCGGCGCCACCGCCGTTCACCCAGATGACCACCACCTGGCTCAGGCTGCCGAGCACGAGACCAGCCTCGGCGGCAATGATGGCAGCGTCAGCAGCGCCCAGGGTACCGGCGCTGCTGCCGATCGCAACATCGCGCGATGGGTGAGTCTTGCTGTGGCCCTTGGACGAATCGCGGCGGACGGGGTAGACGTTGTGGGTGGCCTTGGCGAGTGCCAACGGGGCGAGGGCCAGGCTTAATGCTGCGGCGAACTTCATCTTGGAGAGATCGAGAAGAAGGAGGGGGGGGAAGTTGAAAAAGGATAGAAAGAAAAAAAAAAGATGCTGGAAAAGACTCTGTGGACGAACTAATTCCTCTAGGGACCGGCGTGAAAGACAGAACGTGAAAAGGGACGTATAAATATATGTTGCTTTTTTGTTTTTATTTTCTGGATGGCGAGGGCCTGCTCGAGGACAATAAAGAACGAAGAAAAAAAAGAAAAAGAAAAAAAGAATGAACGTGTTCTTGTTTGAAGAATACGGAGAATGAGATACAGAGAAAGGAAGGAGAGAGAAAAAGAAAAGAAGAAGAGAAGAGAGGAAACAAGAAACTGAAATGGGGACTAAAAGGGCAGAGGCGAGGACATAAAAGGAATCTTGGCTGGGTGTGTCAGACAGGCAGGTAAACGGGAAAGAGCCCCCCCATGACTGACAAGACGATCCCTCGGCCGGGGCAGCTGTGCACCGAACTTGGCACGTTTGCCTCAGAGACTCTTCTTTTTTTTTTTTTGGTAGCAGAGCCGCCATCCGCATCCGCCAGTCCCTGAGATTGAGCCCCAAGGGGGTGTGCGTGAGAATGGAGAAGCAGCCACCAAGAAGGGGGGGGGGCGAGGGAGTGCGTAGGGGAAGGGGAGTGTCTCTTTCCCAGACTTCGAAACAAGATGGCGACAATCATCCGTTCAGGGAGGCCATGCTCGGGCCCTCACGACTCCGGGAGTGCCTCTTTCTTCTACTACTACTATGAGGTATGTACTTGTATAGGAAAGATCCATAGAGACAGGCTGGGCAAAAACAATAGTGTCTATGGGAAATGCTCCCTCACCAGCGAATGGACGGCCAATGTTCCGAGCAGGGGTCCCCTGAAGAGGTTGCCCTCAGATCCGGTCGTGGAAAAAGGCTTGGTATCGTGGCCTGGAAGCAATAGCCCAGCCGTATGGGTATGCGTTACCCACACGCATGCAAGTGTGAGATACTACATGGTGGTAGAAGCAGGAGGGGGGGAGGGGGGGAAGAAAGAAGATTGGACCCCAGTTTGCTCTGGTTGTTCTCGGTGGTTGGGGGAGGCTCTGCTTATGGGATGTGCTCGGCACATTGTGGACATTGTGGCAGATCTGTCTCGGATCGCGTTTTGGCGTTTGGCATCTTTGCGAAGATGACAAGGGGGGGCCCGAGAGGGGGGCCGCATGGGCCGCCCCCGGTCAAGTATGCATGTTTATTATGTGGTTTGATAGATGACAAAGAGACCGTCGGCTGTTGTCGGCTGTTTGGCCTCCCTTTGGTCTCTTGTCTTGTTTTACTCTATGGAGGCTCTGCTGGGGGGAGTTCATAGTTCACGGAGCGGAAGGGCAGCAACATCGAACTGACAACGAAGCGCAAAACAACAAGGCAGGGCACAGTCTGCAGAGACTAGACCACGGCCAAGGGAACAATAGGCTACAGGCCGAAACAAGTACGGCGACCGTCGAGCTTGGCTCTAAACTCTAATGTCGCCGAGTGCAACGTGCAACCACGTTGCGGCTCAAAGGAAAGAGGGGAAAAGGAGGAGGAGGCTCAACGCTTCGCCTGTTTTTGCTGGCCCCTAGTGCTGGCCCCTAGTGCTCGACCCCCCCAGCGTTGGAACCCCAACGGCCCCTAATGCTCCTGGCCCCATAGACTGCCGCCCCCCTGCCAGGCCCTAAAAAATGAAGGTTATGCTGGAAAGGGAGACGCAGACCAGGGGGGGGGGGGGGGGGCGGAGCTAAAGCAGCTAAAAGGCAGCTAAAGCAGCTAGGACAGCAGGCAGGCTGTGTGGACGGACCCCGGAGCTTCGCTCCTGCCTAATCTTTCCCCTTTTTTTATTTATTCGGGGTGGTACTGTGGTAGGACTCGGGAGGACCTAGCGAAAGCAGGAATACGCGAAACGGGTATTCCCTCACCCAGAGCAGAGCCAAGTCTGGACTCGGGCAAAACTGGTGATGCAGGCGGGAGAAAAAACCAGCGGTCAACTAATACGAGTCAGGGCTCACATGACTGGCTCACAGGACTGGCTCACAGGACTGGCTCACAGGACCGAACTCTTGTACTTGCCCTTCCGACCTTTTCCATGTTCCTTTTTAGGGTAACGTGCTTTGCACGTCGCCTTTCCGACCTGCTCCCTCGTTTCTGCCCCTTCTTCTCTGCCTCCCAAGTCGAACAAGCCAAGATGGAAGGCCCTTGTGCCTTCTTGGCCACAAGCGAGGCACGAGCTCTCATATCCGGTCGCTCCTTTTACCGGCTTGTCTACGTATGGCAGGGAGCAATAGCCGACTCGAGGTATGCAGGATGGGTTGGAAGAAGAGCAAATACGGCCCCGCCATCTTGACACACGCAGGGTGCAGGTCTGTGCCGGCTGCTCTGAAATCCGACGCTCCTGAAAACAGCGAGTGTGTCAGAGCAGCCACGGCAAGCCCCTCTTTTTGTATGCTTTTTTGTATGCTTTTTTGTATGCTTCTGTATGCTTCTCCATACGCAGTAGTTATGCTTTTTTTTCTATTTGGTATTTGTGGTATCTGCGGTATCTGTGGTATCAGCTCAACTTCGCCCCTGCTGTCTCTTGTTCGGCCTGTTTCTGGACTCGTCCTGTCCAGTCCTACCCAGTCCCGTCTTAGTCGTCTCCTCTCCTCGACTGTTCCGTTTTTATGCTTTGCCGATCAGACAACGCCACGGTCGTCTCCTTTGCTGTTTAAGCCTGTGCGCACGTATAGTTCCCACTCCGGAGAAAATTGGTAGGCAGCTTTGCCGCCAACGGTCCGGACGTCCTTCTCAATCTCGTCCACACTTTGCGACTTTGGCTGTCGTTTCGCTAGAGCCCAGCAATTCTCATGTCGCATCATCGCCATCTTGTAGCATCCGCCCTCAGCTTTCGGGGGTTTGTCCACCCCGAACATGCAGCTGCGCCGGCGGATAACCCCCGTTAGTTCGTCTGGTATCATTGCTCAGCCTCTTGAAAGTCCTGGTCAACGTCCTCGTGAACACCCTCGTAAGGAGTTTCTTCTTCTCCCGCGGGGGCCTCTTGGACGTCCTCGTGGACAGTGTCCGTCTGGGCTTGCCGCTGCTGGCCCTCGTAGAGGCCCGTGTAATAGCCGGCGTAGTACCACGACATCAGGAGCTTTTTCAAGTTCTCGTCACCTGAACGGTGGTCAGCTGGGGAACCCGAGGCGTAGAGAATCCCTGCAAGCAAGTCGCCTTTACGCCATAACTTACCTCCTAAACTGCCCAGAACCATCTGCGGAGCAATAACGGGCGGCTGTGGGAACACAGATGCAGAACGCGCGAGAGCAGCAGAATGTTAGTGGTGCAAATTTCTCCATAGAACAAGCAGCCCGCTGGATTTCATCGCCGTCCATCCGGGATCGACAGAGGTGATGTGCGCCGCACCTCCGATCAATGGAGAGAGGGGCAGAGGTTGCGATGCAGTTGCTTACCGCGTCTGGGAGGATGCTCATCCGGCTGGATGGCTTTCCTGCTGTCGTCGCTCTTCTGTGAGGCGAGGCCGCAGCAGTTCCTGCGGTGTGTTCGGCTCCCCTTTCCACACCGGCTTCGCCGGCATGACGGCCACGGGCCTCACCCTGTTGGGGTTTGTCGCAGCCGTCGTCCTGCTCCTGGGGCCCGTTTGTTTCAGGCTTGGCATCCGGTCTCGTTTCCTGTCTGCGGCATGTGAGTAAGTGCACGGTATGTGCGCAAAGAGAAGAGTGCTGCTGTTGTTTCGCCAAGCTTCGTCATCAGTCTGCGCCACTTTGGGGGGGGGGGGGGGGATCCCGGAGAAAACGCGAAACGGTTTCTGGTTTGGAGGCAGTCTTGTTTTTTCAGGGCTTCAGAGTCTGCTCTAAACAAGGGCCGCTCCAGCGTATTCAGAGCCACAGACGTCTCGACTCACTCCTGTGTGGGCAGCTCGGGCAGCTCGGCCACGGTGCCGCCACGTGATCGAATGCTGTGAAAGGTCTGCAGTCTGCAGTCAGAGTCCGGGGTCAAAAAGCCCGAACAGCCCAAAAAGCTAGAGAGCCAAACAAGAGCTGGTCCACCACAGCATCAACTACCATCAGACGCACCTTGTACTCGTCAACCACCTGGTCCCACGACCGCGTGATGCCCGCTGCGTCCCAGGCAGGCCCGTCTCCAGCCGGCAGGGCAGTCATGGTGGCAGAAATCGATAGTAATCCGATATTTGGATGCAGCTGGACAGTGTGAGGTCGATGTCTGCCCGCTGTGGTTGACTGAGAGCAAGCGTGGCAGAGTTCTAGCTCCTGTTAGACGCGCCGAAGATGCCTTTAGCCCGTTCAGTAGCGCCTTTCTACCCTGTGGCCAGTGTCTGGCACTGCTGGCCTGGGCCAGCCCCCCCTCCGCAGGCCCACACAAGACGCCGGCTTCCAGCCACAGGCGCCTCTCGGAAGCTGTCTTAAGCCAAGAGTGGTGCCTGGATCGCCCTGGTAGCCTTCCTGTGTGTCGCAATTCTTCCTATGACTACTAGTCTTCTTACACTACTAGCACAGCAGCCTTCCTCAACGGCGATAGTGTCTGGCGAATATCCCCGTTCTGGACCGCAGTGTCAGCAGAGCTCCCCGAGTTCCCCGGAACGCCCGCTCGCAGTCATCCGTCCATCGGTACCTGCATGCTCTGCCAAGGGGTCCAGAAGCGATCTCCGCCTCCCACAAACTGCCTGCCCGGCCTCACCGCCTGGAGATAGATACGCCCGGCTGACTAGAGCCAGAGCTGGATGACCCCCATATGGGAGACCCCAAGTATGGGCCGTCCGGCCTGCCGATTGATTAGTCCTGCCAATCAGTCCCGCCAATCTGTGTTGCCAATCTTGTTGCCAATTCTGTTGCTCTGTGGCCCATCCCCCGTCTCGTGGACAGTCCAGCCCAACCGATTGCGCATCGTATTACACATCGAAAAAAAAAGTACACGATGCACCTGGCTGCTTTCTCTCGTTTCCCGCTGGCTTCAACCCCCATCCTGCAATGCGTCGTGTTCTCGGCCCAGCCGGCATCCCGCGCTCTTCTTGCTTTTCGTTGAGAATCCTTCATGCCGTTTTTCTCTTCTTGCTCTGCTGTCCAGTTTGTCTTTGTCCTTCCCTTGCCGTCCCCTCCTTTTTGCTTCTTTTCGCCCCCCAACAGTTTGTCGCGTTCTGGCCGTCACGTTCCCAGTCCAGTCCCTTTTTTTTTTCCACCTTCGCCCTTCCAACAAACGAGCAACGTAGACCAAAAGCAGCACACCGAAGCAAACGCGGGGCTAGCTCGCCCGGAGAAGGTGTGAGACAGCGGTTGTAGAGCACAGGGTGCCCAGAAAAAAACGAGTCATCTGTCCAGCAGAGCTCTTTCGGCCCCGCACGCGCCACGATAGTCGGACAAAGCTTGGGCAGCGGACGCTTGCCCGCCTCTACCCTGCCTGCCCACACACACACTATCGTGGCGCACGAAGGGCAGGCGCGCACCCCTCTTCCCCCATCGCTCTTTCCTCCCTTGGTCCCCCTTCTTCGTTGGTTCTGGCGCGGCGGTGGAGGTGGCGACGATAGCTCTGAGCATAAAACCCGGTCCTTCTCTTTTCGTGACCTGTCCCTCCTCGGTCGCACCTTCCTCTTACTTTTAACAACGCGTGCTGCTGTTTGTCAATTGTCTCCATTGCTTAACCCAGTATTTATCATCTTGATTTTGACGACCTGCTTGCTTCACAGCTTGCTCTCTGTTGCGTGTCCAGCTTGCTGAACCTAGCCCATCTGCAATTGCTTCCATTGAATTGACGTAGACCCCGATCATGGCCCAGCAGGTAAGATTGTCTCGTGTCTGTGTCTGTATTGATGTCTTGAAGTCTCTCTAGTTTCTTTGTCTTCGGACTCAATGTCTCTTTTGCGATTTTCGTCCTTTCTGTCACTTCCGTCTCAGCAAAAGCCTCTTGTCTTCAGTCCTGCTTCGTTTCTGCCTTTTTTGGATTCTCTTATCTTTCTCCGTAACTGCGTCTACATTCTACGCCAGCATGCACTGACCACGCCTCCTCCTCAGGACTACTTCATCGGCGTCGACGTCGGCACCGGCTCTGCACGGGCCTGCGTGATCGACAGCCACGGCGAGATCAAGGGCCTGGCATCCGAAGACATCCGCCTGTGGCAGGCCTCGTACGGCGAAGAGTCGCACTACGAGCAGTCGACCACCGACATCTGGAACCACATCTGCAACTCCGTCAAGAAGGCCGTCGCCGAGGCTGCCGTCGACCCGTCTGCCATCCGTGGCATTGGCTTCGACGCCACCTGCTCGCTGGCGGTGTTCGCCCACGACACCGACGAGCCCATGACCGTCACCAAGACCAGCCTGGGCCAGAAGACCACCGAAGACCGCAACGTCGTGCTCTGGCTCGACCACCGCGCCCTTGCCGAGACCGACGCCATCAACGCCACCGGCCACAACCTGCTGCGCTATGTCGGCGGCACCATGAACATTGAGATGGAGATGCCCAAGGTGCTGTGGCTCAAGAACCACATGTCGCCCGAGGTCTTCTCGCGCTGCAAGTTTTACGATCTGACCGACGCCCTCACCCACATGGCCACCGGCACCGAGACCCGCAGCTTCTGCAGCACCGTCTGCAAGCAGGGCTACGTGCCGGTCGGCGTCGACGGCAGCGTCAAGGGATGGCAAGAGGACTTTTACCGCGCCGTCGGCCTGGGCGAGCTTGTCGAGGACAACTTCAAGCGGGTTGGCGGCGTCAACGGGGTGGTTAGCTTCCTTAATTTCGCGGTTCTCCCCTTTGTGTACCGAAGTGACTGTCATTGCTAACAAACGCAACCAGAACGGCCAATACCTGAGTGCCGGCGAGCTCATCGGTCCGCTCTCGGCCAAGGCTGCCAAGGAGCTGGGCCTGCACGAGGGCGTCGCCGTTGGCAGCGGCGTCATTGATGCATACGCCGGCTGGATCGGCACTGTCGGTGCCGAGGTCGACCTGGGCACCCACGGCACGCCTGGCGCGCCCGAAACCAGCGCCAAGACGGGCGGCATCCACGACGTCAGCCAGGCCTTCTCGCGTCTGGCCGCCGTTGCTGGCACCTCCACCTGCCATCTGGCCATGTCGCACGATGCTGTCTTTGTCAACGGCGTCTGGGGCCCCTACCGCGATGTCGTGCTGCCCGATTTCTGGCTCGCCGAGGGCGGCCAGTCGGCCACTGGCGAGCTGATCCGCCACGTGGTCGAGACGCACCCTGCGTACGCCGAGGCAAAGGCCGCCGCCAAGGCCGCTTCCCAGAACATCTACGACTACCTGAACAAGCAGCTGCGCGCGCTTGCCGCTTCAGAGGGAGCCCCCGCTGTCGGCTACCTCACGCGCCACCTCTTCTTCTACGGCGACCTCTGGGGCAACCGTTCGCCGCTGGCGGACCCGCACATGCGCGGCGCCCTCGTGGGCATCAGCCACCGCGACGTCAGCGCCGACGGCCTTGCCTTCCAGTACTACACCGCGCTCGAGTTCATCGCGCTGCAGACGCGCCAGATCGTCGACACTATGAACGACGCGGGCCACCAGATCCGCAGCGTGTTCATGTCCGGCAGCCAGTGCCGCAACGACCTGCTGGTCGGCCTGATTGCCACCGCCTGCGGCATGCCCGTCGTGATCCCCCGCTACGACAGCGCGGCTGTCGTGCACGGCGCTGCTATGCTGGGCGCCAAGGCGTCGAGCAACAAGGGTTCCGCCGCCGAGGGTGGTGCCACGGAGCCGCTGTGGAAGATCATGACGCGCATGACCCGTGCTGGCCGCGTGGTGCAGCCGTCCAAGGACGCCGGCGAGGCGAAGCTGCTGGGAGCCAAGTACACTGTGATGCTGGACCAGCTGAAGACGCAGCGGGACTACCGCAAGCAGGTGAACGAGGCCATCAAGGGCTGGAAGAAATAAGAAAGGAATACAGAGATCGGCTTATCTCGGAAAGACGGGTATGATAAAAAGGATGGGACACATATGGAAGGGCCAAGATTCGCAGAGCGCTGAATCGACATGCTTGTTGCTTTTTTTCAGCCAAATAGACTATTTTACGACTAATATATACGGGGATGGGGGGGGACGACGGAGGCTTCATATGGCTGGACGGATGGACAAGAGCAAAATCATGACATGGAAATATAGCTCCAGGTTTATAGACGGTATTACTACGTATTGAATTCTGCTTTGTTGTTTCCTATTCTGTTTGTCTGGCGAGTCTCTCAGTCCACTATTTACAGGGGCCTTTTCTGCAGATTCCAATCCCCACATGTGATTGGTTTCCTGGGGAATGCATTGTGGGGCGCTTGGGCCAAGGGCAGCCGCAGGCAAGCAAAGCTCTACCTGGATTTTTTTAGGGTAGCAAGGAGAGACCCCAAAAATGCATTTGAATAAATAGAAGAACGCGAGAATCCAGCGTTCGCGACACAGAGCCAGTCGCCAGCACACGACAATCCGGGCCGGCATACTTGTCTCCTATCCCTCCATTTCTCTCTGCCAAAAACGCGATTGCCGACACAGCTGTGTTTTGCGCAGGAAACACGGCGGGAAAACAGACCCTGAAACGGGTGAACCGACAACAAAGCAGCAACAAGTCATCGACAGCTTCCATTCCGCCTCCCTTTCCCTTTTTTTTCGTCTCCGAGAGTTTCCTTACCCAGGCATCCAACAGCCATGTCCCTGTTCGGAGCACCGAAGCCGCAGGGCTCGGCCTTTGGTAGCTCGCTCTTCGGCACCACGGCCGCCGCGTCGAATGCTTCGACCGCCCAACAGCAACAACAGCAGCAACAGCAGCAGCAGCAGCAGCAGCAGCAGCAGCAGCAGCAGCAGCAGCAGCAGCAACAACAAGCTGCCATGAACGCCTCAACGGCCGGCGCGTCATCCATCTTTGGCGGCAGCCTCTGGGACACGAACCCGTCCCGTTCCATACAACCCACTGCGGCTGCGGCCCAGCTCGCCGCGATCTCGGCCAGCCGCAACGCGCAGAGCCAGAACGCGGCCGGACGGCCTGCCGCGTCGGGCGCCTATTTCGACAGCCTGCTGGCCAAGAGCAAGAAACGCGCCGACGGCGGCGAAGGCAGCGGCAACGGCGGCGTGCATACGTCGTCCGGCATCGACGGCCCAGGTGGCGCTGCGCCTGAACTGCCCAGCCTGCACCTCGGCCTGGGCGACCTGCGCCAGAAGCTGCGCAAGATCGGCCCACGCGGCGGCACGGCATCGGGTGGTGGTGGTGGTGGTGCCGGCGCTATCGACGGCAAGGCGCACTACGTGCTGGCGGCGTCGGGCGTCGACCCAGGAGCTGCCGTGCGCGACCTGGGCAGCTTTGGCGTATTCTCGGCCACGGCAGGCGCTGGCAGCAGTGCTTCTGCTGCTGCTGCTGCTGCTGCTTCTGCGGCTGGTGGCGGGGGGTTCGGTGGTGGCCCGTCGGAGGTCGACGTCGACACCTACCTTTCCAATCTGCAGACCAAGACCACGCTCAGCATGATCGCCGACGGCCTCGAGCGCTCTGTGCGCGACTTTGACAGCTTCCTCGAAGACAACGTCACCATGGAGTGGGAGGCCCAGCGCAAGCGCATCTACGACCACTTTGGCATCAAGACCCGCGAGGAGCTCGCCGGCAACAGCGGCTCGCGCTACGGCACACCCGACGTGGCCGGGCCGGCCGGCGGCGCAGGATCGGCGATCGGCGCCGGCGCCGGCGGCACGGGCGGGTTTGGGCGGTCGCGCCGCAGCCGGCAGCAGTCCCAGGCGGCCGCATCGCAGACACTGGGAGCGTCGGGCACGAGAACGGGCACGGGCAGCGTGTTTGGGCGGTCGCGGATGCAGAAGTCGGTCATTGGCTCGGCAACCCGCATCGGCGCGCACGCGTCCGAGTTTACGGATGTGGAGGCGGCCAACGCGCCCGGCGGCGGCGGCAGCGGCGGTGGGGATGGCACGTCGGGTGCGGGCGCGGACGGCACCAGCGGGGGCACCGGTAACAGCGGTGGCGGCGGGAGCCTGTCGGCCAACGTGGACGACCGGTACACGCGCGAGAAGCAGGCGCGGCTGGCGGAGACGGTGCGGCGGCTCAACGACAGCCGGCTGGAGTCGGCGCCGTTCCCCATCCTGCACGAGATGGTCACGGTCGAGAGGGAGCTGGGCAGCGACCGGCACGCGTCGCTGGTCAGCGAGGCGTTTGCGGCGCTGGCGGACATTGTGGGCGAGGACGAGCTGTCGAGCATCGTGCCGGCGGTGCGCGGGGCGCCGGGGCCGAAGCAGCGGCAGTTTGCACGGGCCTACCTGGACCCGAACACACAGAGCGCGGGGGCGATTGCCATCCGGCAGCGCATCCTGACCGGGGCCAACCGGTTCCTGGAGAAGAAGTTTTTCGCCGAGGTGGAGGCGCAGATTGCCAAGTTCCCGCTAGAGGCGAGCCTGGGCGGGCGGCCGGACGTGGTCAGCAAGATCAAGGCGTACATCCGGGTGCGGGCAGCGCAGAAGATGCTGGTGCCGGACAACGTGGAGCTGCAGCAGGTGCAGGGCGAGCACGTCTGGGCGGTGATCTTCTACCTGCTGCGGTCGGGCCACGTGACCGAGGCGGCGCAGTACGTCAACGACAACCAGACGCAGATCCGCGGCATCGACCGGGTGTTTGCCAGCTACATCAACAGCTATGCGTCGAGCGAGGACCGGCGGCTCAAGCGCGCCATGCAGGAGCGCTGCAGCAGCGACTACAACCAGCGCGCGCGCAACGCGCCCGAGGGCTCGGTCGACCCCTTCCGGATGGCCTGCTACAAGGTGATCGGCCGCTGCGACGTGGCCAACCGCAGCTTCGAGGCGTCGCTGCAGACGGACGTGCACGACTGGATCTGGCTGCAGTTCAACCTGGCGCGCGAGGGCGACCGCGCCGCCGAGCTGGCCAGCGAGATGTACGGCCTGGCCGAGCTGCAGGAGAGCATCCGCGACATTGGCCAGAAGCACTTTGCCAAAAACGCGCCCGGCGTGGCCGCCGGCTCCTACGCCATGTTCTTCTACCTGCAGGTGCTCGCGGGTCTCTTTGAGCCGGCCGTGGCGTACCTGTACGGCTTCTCGTATGTCGACGCCGTGCACTTTGCCGTGGCGCTCGAGTACTACGGCCTGCTGCGCACGCCCGACGCCAGCCTGGCCAGCGCCACCAACGAGCTGCTGAGCCACAGCACGCGCGGCCTGCCGCAGATCAACTTTGCCCGCATGATCGGGTACTACACGCGCGACTTCCGCGCCGCCAACGTGGCGGCCGCCGTGGACTATCTGGTGCTGATTTGCCTGGGCGAGGGAAGCAGCAGCAGCGGCAGCAGCAACAGCAACAACAGTGGCAGCCATGACGCGCCAGCAGCGGACGGAGCCGCACCGTCGCCGGCGGCCTCGCTTTGCTACGAGGCCCTGCGCGAGCTCGTGCTGGAGACGCGCGAGTTCAGCAAGCTGATCGGCGACATCCGGCCCGACGGCACGCGCATCCGCGGTCTCATTGAGGACCGCGGCGCCCTCATCGCGCTCGACCGCGAGCAGGACCTCGTCAAGGCCATCACGCTGCAGGCCGCCCGCGACGCCGACGACGGGGGCCGCACGACGGATGCCGTGCTGCTCTACCACCTGGCCGGCGACTACGATACGGTCGTGGTCATTGTGAGCCGGGCGCTGAGCGAGGCCATTGCGCTGGAGATCGGCGAAGAGCCCATGCGGCTGGTGCCGGTCAAGCCGCGCGTCGGCGCCGACGCCCAGGCCCAGGCCCAGGCGGCACAGGCGGCCCTGTCTGGCGGCGCGGCCTCGTCTGCCGGCTCCGTGGCCACGGCCCTGCCCGGCAGCAGTCTCAGCCTGGCGTCGATTGACGACCCCGTGGAGCTGGCGGTGACCATGATGGCCATGTACGAGCGGGACCGGATGTTCCGCGGCCGCATCCGGGAGGAGAACCGGATTGCCTGCAGCGTGCTGCTGCAGATGAGCGAGATCAAGTCGATGGTCGAGGCCGGCAAGTGGCCGCAATGTCTAGATGTACGTTCACACACACACACACACAAGGAAGCATGGCGAGAATGGCTGGCCCCGCGTGTTCTTCGTCTTTCGTGTATGTGATCTTCTTCCCGCTTACTGACTTTTTTTTGTTTGTTTGTCCAGAAAATCCGCGACCTGGAGATCCTTCCTCTCCGCGCCAACGGCGACCCCAGCGCCATCCGCAGCTACGCCGCGCGCTTCTCGGCGCTCGCCCAGCCTGTCGCCATCAACGTGCCCAACCTGCTCATGTGGACCATCCTCTGCTGCACGCAGCAGCGCGACCGTCTGCTCGGCAGCCAGTTCAGCGGCAACGCCTCGGCGTCGCGCCTGCTTGCCGACGAGCTCAAGCAGATCTGTGTCGACCTGACGGCCTACACGAGCCAGCTGCGGTACCGGTTCCCGCCGTACCTGCACGAGGCCCTGGCGCGGGCATCGGCCGATTGAAGAGGAGAGAGAGAGGGAGAGAGAGAGAGAGAGAGAAGGCGAAAAGAGAGGGCGAGGAAAGGAAAGGACCATGGGTCGTGGGAGGAGGATCAAAGAAAGAGCGCTTGTATTGTATTCTACTGGTTTAGATGTCGCAAAATAGGGAAACTGGCAAGGATGGCCGAAAGCCAAGGAGGGAAGGCACGACCGCCTCGTCAAGACTAATCATATGCATTCGCATTGTACACAATCCAGTCGCACCTTCCACAATGTGTTCCCCCCCTGGCCTCGCTTGCTCTTTCCGGTTTGGTTTCCTTGTGTATACCGGTCCACTGTTGTTGTTGTTGTTGTTGTTTTGTCTCCCGAGTTGCCCAGCTTCCTCAACAGCTTCCATCACCATCATCACCATCATCATCACCATTCTCCCATAAGCGGGCGCACGCAAGAAGTATAGACATCCCACGCCTTGATTCATTATTCATCTTCCCAGCACAGCATTACATCTCCCCCATCTTTACCAGTTCTTTTTGGAACTACAGGAGCATCGCCATTGCACCACGATTCACTCCATCCAGCATGTCTCCCAAGAGCACTCACTGGCGCAGGCCCGTGGCAACGCTGCAGCTAGGGAGAACAACACCCAGTCCAGCCACTTGTGGGAAGTCCGTGGCAGAGACACTCAAGGATGCTGAACCAAACCAGAGCTCGCTGCGGCGGTCAGCTCGCCTCGTCAAGGCAGCTGCTACAACAGCAGCGACAGACGCACCGCCATCGCCGGGCTCGGACGACCCGTCCGTGCAGCAGCTGCAGCTGGAGAACTCTTCACTCCCGGGAAGCAGCGGTGCTAGCGAGGCACGAACGAGTTTCGACGCTAGGTCGGAAGTCGGATCGGACGCCGAGGGCGACGACCCCGGATACAACACTGGGTACGACACCGGATCCGCCAGCGAACACATGTCCGGCCACGACGACAGCATGAATTCGGACCCTAAGGAGTGCCACCGGTGTCACAGCATGCGCCGCGTTCTCACGGAAACGAATCTTCCTACCAAAGAGACCAGCCGAAAGACCAGTGCAGAGATCCCTTTTGCCTCAGTCGAGGCGGACGGCGCACCCGTGTTTTCCGACAACGACAGCATCGCCGGCAGCACATCAAGTCGTCTCAGCCAGACGTCTCTGCCAAACTTTCGTGCCACAGCACCTCTGCATCGGCATTCTGACTGGCTGGAGCACGATCAGGAAGACCAGGCCCACGAAGCCACCCAGGCCGTGGTCGACGCCAAAAGTATCGAGAATATGCCAGCCAACATGACCCAGGCCGCCAGCCAACCAGCAGACCGGCAGAGTGCGATCCGTGCCAGCCTTTTGGGGGGGCTGCCAAGCCATGCCGTCCACAGCACCTGTGCCAAAGGAAAGAGGAAGGCTTCTCAGGAGCATCCCAGGTATTGGCCGTTCCACCAAAGCATTTCTCGTACGCCTGTCTGCCAAGTCTGCTGCTCTTCACAATGCTACTCGTACTACTTTTGAAATTTACTGACACCAGATCCTGCAGCCGTTGCTTGGGCCAGTGAATACGAAGGGAAAAGACGGAGGGAAAGCGGAATCAAGGCCACGTCCCGGCCAGAGAGCTCGAGCACCCTCCCCTTCGACGAGGTGCCTCCGCCGCTTCCCCCGACTGCTCACACGGCTACTAGCCACCCGACCGAGGCTGCCTTGCATGCTGGCTCGCTGTATAAGACCAACGACCGTGTTGTCTCTGAGCCTGACGACGCTTTTAGCCGCAGCAACGGTGGCAGCCACTGGACAGAAGAGATCCCAGCAGGACGCACCGCAGACGACCTGACAACCACGGTCTCGCCTTTCGACATCAGGACCATCTACCCATCCAAGCCGGATGCTGGCCAAACAGCCTTTCCGCCCACACAGACCCTGATTGGACTGGGCAACGACGTGGGCGTGCCTTCGCTTCTTACCGACACCGAGATAGACTCCCCAACAGAGCCGGCAGCCTCAAAAGACTTGCGTCCCACGAAAGCGTACCCGGACCCATTGCTTCTCCCAATGTATCACGCAGGCGGCCTAGGGCATCCTGCAACACTGGCTCTGCCCGCTGAGAGATATCTGGCCTGGCTTCTTGGCTGCAGTCCCGAGCCGGTCAGCAACCCTTATCCTACCATCGTCAGCGCTGAGGCCACAACGTCTGAAGTAGATCCTGCCTCCCTACTTGGTCCGAAGAAGCCCAGCCAAGCACAACCCGGTCCGGGGTTAGCCCACATGCATCCAGCTTCGAGCACTCAGTGGAGCAACGTGGCCGAGGCCGGATTGCCCAACGCCGGTACGCTACCGTACTACACTGGCAGCTCCCCCCCAGCCGACATGGCCCATCACGGTGGCCCAGAACAACCGATGCTGCTGTGTTTCTATCAAAGGGAGCAGATGCCAACTTGCATTGCACCCGGAATGGCCGGGTTTTGGCACTGGCCGGGCAATCCTGGCATTCTCCCACCGCCTACGTGAAAGATATGATCCAACTTCTTCACACTCTTTCCTCCCCTATCCATTAACTATGCTTTCCCTGTCTGTATTGTTAGCAGTGTTGTGCACGCGCTGTATGTGTGTGCGTCGAGCAGTCTTGGCCAGAGTGTCTACTGTCTTGGTGTCGGGGTCTCCTGGCTTGGGTTGGAATCAAAGAATCATGGCATCAACGAATCAACGAGTCGACGAACGATAGAAGCAGCCAGCGTAATAAATAGAATACTATCTCGCACCTGCCTCGGGGTATCTCTTTGCAAACTTGATGCCAATGTGTGTGTGCATCCAACCAAGTTCCTTTCCAGCTTTGACTGTCGTTACCGGTCCAAAACCATCTTGTCGCCTCTGTCGTCGTCGCTGTTGTCCCCTTCGTTCTCTGGCTCTCCGTCCTCTCCGAACATGCCAGGAGAGAGCTTGGTGATGCGTGGCCCGACCGCCACAAACAGGCTCGAGACCTTGTCGCCGGGCAGACGGGCGAACTGGAGTGCACCCAGGCGCTCGCGATTCGGCCGTGGCTTGAGGGCCGCCAGGCTCGTGCCTCGCGTTTCGGGAGGGAGTCCCGCCGCGGGATCGTACGGCTGGCTCAGCCCGTCGCGCTGAAGACTTTGGTTCGGCTCGAGCCGCTCGCCCGTGGCCAGCGAGAAGAGCACCAGCCCGCCGCTGCGCCGCATGCAGTAGGGCCTCTGGCCGGGCCGGTGGACCCATTGAAGCCCGTCGTCGTCGACCGTGGCCACGAGTCCCAGCGACGGCTCCACGTCAAAGGCCACGCCCATGATGTTGGCATTGTTGCGGTATCCTTGGAAGCGCAGCAAAGGATTGCCGGTCGGGAGTGACGACGACGATGACGACGGCAACGACGACGACGACGCCGTTGTTGCTGTATCCATCCCCAGGTTGCGGACATCGTACAGGAGCATGGTGTCCCGGACGCCGGCCGCAACAACACGGTACTGGCCGACCGACCGGACCCGGGCCACACCATGGGCCGCATTCGTATGGGCCATCGCTCCATGTGCGCATCGGTCGCTCGCGTCCCGTGCCGCCGAGGAGGAGGCGCCGCTGCCGGCGCTATGGAAGGCGTGCCACCGGCGGACGTCGTCGCCGCCGGACTCGCGCAGGTCGACCAGCCATGGGTGTGGATGCCCGCGGCCACCAGCCAAGACGAGACTCGGATGGCCCTCAAAGAAGTCCACCGTCGAGATGACCAAAGGGGGTGTCGCTACTGTGTTGTTGTTGTTGCTGTGGTTCTTACCACGCCTGCCCTTTCTGTTGTTGTGGTTGTTGTTGTTGCTGCTGCTGCCATCGTAAGAGTACGGCGACCGCAAGGCATAGTCGCGCAAAAACAGATCCGTCCCTGCACGGTACTGGTACCAGTCCACGTTCCGGCTGGCCGCTCTCTGCGCTCCTGCCCTAGTCGTGGCCAAGGTCAGGCGCTGGAGGTCGATCGTGGCAATCCCGCGGCTGCTGCCGACCACACAGAGGAGGCTGCTGCTGGCCGCGGCGGGCGCAGGGGCACACGCGTAGACAGCATCCTCGCCGTTGGCATCGCCAAAGACCCGGAGCACTCTGCGGTTCACCCCCGGCCCAGAGACGGTGCCTCCCACACGCCAGGCCGGACCGGGGTCGTCGGGATCCGCATCCCCGGTGCGTGGCGAGAAGATCTGGATGCACGCACTGCCCTCGATGCCGCCGTAGTCGGTTCGGGACACGAGTGACTCCGTGGCAATCATGTGGTGGGACGGCTTGTGGTAGGCGAGGGCGGACAGGCTGGGAACGTGCATTCGCTCGGTCCGGGTGCGCTCGAAGCGGGCATATCGTGCAAACGGTCCGTTTGTCGGCCACTCCTCTACCAAGCTAGAAGACGAAGGAAGAAAAAGAAGAAGACAATGTTAATCAGGGAACCTTTTTTTTTTCCTGCTCACAAGCCGGCTGGCTCACCAGTTGTTTGCATCGCGCGGGATGTACTGGGCTTTGAGATCGGAAGTGCGAAACTCGTCGGGGACGCCTAGTCCATGTTAGAGAGAAAGAGAGAAAAAAAAAAAAGAGAAACAGAGAGAGCGGAAGACCAGTTTAAACGCAACACAAAACAAGACGCACTCGTATACACGACCCCCAGACCCGTGGCGTCGTCGCCGCCATGCACATACATGCATTTCACATTGTATGGCGACGGTATGCGCGCACGCCCCCGAGCGAGCTGCAACGGCTGGCCGGCGAACCCCTGCGGCTCGTGATCGCCGCCGCCGCCGCCGCCGTAGCCCTCCTCCTCCTCCTCCTCCTGCTGTGCGTGGCTGTCGTCCAGAATGGTCATCCAGCCGTGGCAGCAGAGGCTCTGCGCATAGGCCGCCGTGGCCGTGGCGGCCAGGACCGGGCGCAGGGGCTGCTGGCACAGGTGTGGCCCAGCCCCTTCGTGCTTCGTCTCTCGGGACAGAAAGCCGCCAATGAGCGGGTTCTCGTACAAGGACGGCCTCGCGATGCGTGGGGGAAACGTCAGCGGGTCCATGTCCTCGTCGTCGTCGTCGTTGGCGTCGGCGCCATCAGGAACCGCAGCCGCCGCCGACGACGGCGACCCATATGGCGCCCCATATGGCGACCCATACCGAGACGCTGCTGCTGCTCCTGCTGCTCCTCCTGCTGCTGGGTGGCTAGGACGCACCCTTCGGTCCCGCCGCTGGCGTTGTCGATCCTTCTTCCGCTGCTGAGCTTTCTCGTGCTCGGACCGAACGCGGACATGGTCCTGCGACCAGCTCGAGCCCTCGGGTGCCGTGCCCGTCTTTTCAATCTTGAAAAATCTCTGGCGGTCTTCGTCTGCAGGAGGGAAGAGAATGTCAGTCGTGTGCAGCGAGACTGGAGTGGACCAGGTGGTTTTGAGTACACTTACCCCAGTAGTGACCCGGGAAGTCAAACGGGGCCGGCATGACGGACACTCTTGGTTTTTCGGTTGGGTGTGAAAGCTGGCCCTCCGGTCCAGAGGGAAGAATCGCTTCGATCCAGCACAGAGGGTGATTCCCCCAACTATATCTGTGGATAGGAGAGCAATCTAGCAGACAAATTCTGAAAATCAAGACCCCCAAAGGCAGACCATCTCCAGAGCTCACGCGGAAGTCCTGCTCCCAGAGTTGAGGTCATGTAGGAAGTTTCGTGTCAAGGCCTTGTTTGTCCTCACTTGTTGTTTTGCTCCATCCAGTTCCCAGTTCAATTTATTTCGTGTCACGTGATACCGGCCTGTTGGTGACACCTCCCGCCACGACTTTTCGACAACTAATACGCTACACCGCCCGCTTTGCCTTTTCCACAAGCACCCACCCACACAAGCACCCACACAAGTCACTCATCACAATCATCACATGTTGCACGGCGATTTTATCCAATTTTACGTTTTTATTAATTACTCCCGTCTAAAGAGCTCGTTAGGGGTATGGGGCCTCGTCTCCTCCCTCTTCAGATCAGAAAATTTTAAAACAAAAGAGAAAAGAAAGTGGTATCTCGCCAGACGCAGCCACTAACCCCTTCCTTCGCATTCTGGTTGTCCACTCCATTGAGCGAGAAAGGAAGAAAAGGGGGCACACGAAAGGGTAGTTATCCCACATAACACAAAAGAAGGTTCCTCATTATACGCCTACCACCTCCAACCAACTTCGGTTCTATAAAACACAAAGGGCGCTTCGCTTTACTGCGACTTCTCGTGCTGGGTCGACACACGCTGCAGAGAGACAACTGTAGAGAGGGGTCATGTTAGTACGTGATGATAACACAAAGAGAGAACAGTACTGTCGGAACGACTTACCAAAGTCCTCGAGCGAGCGCTGCTTCTGGTTGCCCTTGGGGCTCTTGCCGTGCATCAGGTTGTCGAAGCCGACGCTGTCCTGGAGCATGTAGTAGACACCGCCCATGATGCAGAAGACACCGAAAGAGAAAATCCAGATACGGACGACAGCAACAATGGAGGTCTGGCCGCCATGGCCCTTGGGCATGAACCAACCGAACAGGGTGAAGAAAGTGGCCAGCAGATCGACAATCAGAATGGCACCGGTGAGCTGCCACGAGGGGATGGAAGACCAGAAGGGACCGTTGGCACGGGTGATGAAGATCAGCCAGTTCTCAGTCAGGGAGACCTCAAGGAAGACAACCTCGTCCATGACACCAAAGTTCTGGACAATACCGCCATCCTGGCCACCAGCGTACATGGTAGTGACAGTGATCCAGGTACCGACAGCAAGGACAATGCCCAGCAGGATGGACATACCCCACAGCTTGGGCAGGTTCCACTTGACGGGGGTGCGGGAGTAGGGAGCGTTGTCGTAGGCAATAGCAAGAGTGGCAACGTCGGCGAAAATGGCAATGAAGACGACCAGCTCAATGTTCAGCGAACGGTTGAGGATGGCAATCCACAGACCAAGGTAGATCTCCAGATGGATGGACAGGGCGATACGGTAGACGACGTAGGCGTACATGCGGTGGAAAATCTGGCGGGAAGTCTTGAGGGCGTCGATGATGGCACCCAGACCAGGGGCCAGGAAGACAATATCGGCAGCAGAGCGGGCGGCATCCGAGGCACCCTCGACAGCAATACCAGTATCGGCCTTCTTCAGAGAGGGAGCGTCGTTGACACCGTCACCAGTCATGGCAACGAGGTAGCCACGCTGCTGGAGAATCTCGACGACGTTGTACTTGTGCTGGGGGAACACCTCGGCGAAACCGTCAGCGGCCTCGACGAAGTCGTACACCTCGGAACCGGGCATGTCACCGCCGCCGCCCAGACCCAGGCGCTCGGCGTTGTAGACGTTGGTACCCAGACCCAGCTGGCGGGAGGTCTCGCGAGCAATACCGACAGCGTCACCCGTAAGCATCTTGATGGACAGACCCAGCGACTTGGCCTCGTTAATGGTGCGGGCAGTATCGTGACGCGGGGGGTCAGAGCAGGGCATGATGCCGAGAATCTCCCAGGCACCCTCACCCCGCTTGCGGGCAACACCGAGGGAACGGAAACCACGGGTGGCGAACTCAGCGACCTTGTTCTTGTAGGCCTGGTCGATCTCCTCGGGGATGGGGTGGTCCTCCTCGACGGTCTTGAGGACGAACAGAGGGGCACCCTTGACACAGGTGATGCGCTCGCCCTGGGGGGACTCGACGAGGGCAGTGACCTTCTTGGAGACGGGGTCGAAGGGGTGGAAGTCGATGACCTTGTACTTGGACAGAACGCTCTTGGCACGGGGGTAGTAGCGGAGGGACTTGAGGAAAGCCTTGTCGATGGCATCGATACCCTTCTTCTTGCGGGACGCAGCCAGGCAGGCCGTCAGCATCAGGTCCTCGGGCTCGACACCGGAGACGGTGTAGGGCTCGGCCAGGGAGAGCTTGTTCTTGGTCAGGGTACCGGTCTTGTCGGAGCAGAGGATCTCGACACCAGCCAGAGACTCGATGGCGGACAGCTTCTGGACAATGGCCTTCTTGCGGGCGAGGTAGGCAGCACCGACAGCCATGGTGGTAGTAACGACAGCGGGCAGACCGACAGGCACGCCAATGATGGTGATGGCCAGGGTGAACTCGAGGATTTTGACGATCGGGTTGGAGCGGTAGAAGGACGACACCCAGACAACCAGGTTGGTCAGGATGACGAGAACCAGCAGAACGGTGCCGATACCGTTGAGCACCTCAGTGAAATGGCCAGTGCCCGACGAGGCCTGGTTCACGAGGGCAGCAGCACGACCGACAAAGGTGTTGTCACCAGTAGCGGTGATGATGGCAAAGGCCTCACCACGCTTGACGGCAGACGACGCATAGCAGTTGTCGCCCTGGTGCTTGTCGACAGCGAGAGACTCGCCGGTGATGGCAGACTGGTCGACCTGGAGGAAGGCATCCTCGGTGACAATGCGACCATCGGCGGGGATAATGGTACCCTCCTCGACCTGCAGGATATCACCGGGAACGACCTCGGAAGCCTCGATCTCCTTCAGGGCACCGTCACGCAGGACGACGGCCTTCAGGGCCAGAGTCTTCTTCAGCTCAGCGACAATGGAACCAGCCTGGAACTCCTGGACGAAACCGACAGCAGCGTTCAGCAGAAGCAGAGCTAGCGGGACGAGTTAGTACGGCGATGTAATTGGTGACGTGTGGGAGAGGAAAGTATGTCGTCATCATGACTTCGTCGCGCAAGTCTATGACAGAGTGGCCACAACTTACCGCAAATGACACCGAAATCGACCCAGTCCTCAAGACCGGCAGCAAGAACAGCAGCAGCCTGGGGAAACACATTGTTAGCGAACCCGAGCCATGATGTGCGTGATCGTCAAAACAAGACAGGAAACGAAACGAAACATCTCTCGGCTTTCCCGCGCATGCCTGCTGCGCACACCCCCCCTTGCGTGAGGGGGAGCTGCTGATGCAACGGCGAGCTTGCAGAGCGGGGAAACCAGGGAACAAAGACTTGGCTCAATTGGAGGGATCGGGCAAACTGCCGCGCTCCAATTGGACCAAGCTTGGGGTCGCAGTTTGCGGGATTTTTTGCAAATGCGGATCGCCACCCCCCCAAAAAAAAGTTTCTGATAAGGGGAAAAACAGCTGCAGAAAAAAAACACCAGACATACCTCCATGACAAACTGAATGGGACCAACGAAGAAACCGAGGAACTTGAGAACCAGGTTCTCCTTCTCCTCCTTCATCTGGTTGAGACCATACCTGTAGGACGTTGTTAGCTTGGGTGTTCTGTGCTCAACGGTACTGGGTGTGATTCGCGTGACAGTCTTCGGCATATTTCCTTTTTTCTGGCGTTGCCCATTTTTTTCTTCTTCTGGACAGCTGCTGCGCACGCCAATTGGGTCCACTTTTCATAGCTCGAAAACGGGTCTCAATTGGGAATGCAGAGCAACGGGCGCGGAAATAAGAGAAAATAATCCAGGAACATCCCAGATGGGGGAAAGTAAAGAAAGAGAACAAAGGAGCAAACAAGGAGTAAACAGGGGGAAAATTGGGGATGATACTCACTTGCGGCGACGAGCAACGACTTCCTGCTCGGTCAGACCAACACGGGTATCGGTCTGCAGCATGTCATCGGGGATCATGCGGGCACCGTGCTGGTCGGTCTCCTCCTCCTCATCGTCATCGCCACCATGGCCGTCGTGAGACTCGAGGTCCTCGATGAGGGCGTCGATGTCCTCATCTTCGTCTTCGTCCTCGACCTTCGGTGCGGCAGCAGGAGCAGCAGCACCGGTGGGCAGGCCGGCCTTCTCGGGATCCTTCTCAAAGCCACCCGCGGGGATGTCCGTCTTGAGAGCGGGCGCGTTGGACGTGGATTCCGCCATGGCGCTATGTGTGTTTGTTGATTGTGGCTGCGGAGTGAGAGTAGAGTGAGTATGAAGAAATTGTGCCGGTCAGAGGGGGAGCCTGGCGACAGAACGCGGTTTTCTCTGCAGCTCGGACGACAATAGCCAAGGCAAGAATAGGGTGGGTTGGGAACGATCTCCCGTAGGGCGCGCGGTGGTGGAGGGGGTGAGTAGAGGCTCTCTCACAATGGCAGAAGAGCTTCCAATGTGGTGATGTGTGGGTGGTGAGGAAGGGGGAGGGAGAAGAAGAGAAGAAGAGAAGAGAGGGAAGAAGAGATCGAGTGGGAGGGGAAGGCTGGGTAAAGGATATATAATAAACCTAGAGGCAGCAGACAACAGAAAAAGCCCGCGACTCGCGCGTAATAGGGCTTGTCCAGCGTGCGCGCTTCGAGTCTGTTCTACTGTGCAGATGGAGAGGGGGGGGGGKGTGGGAAATGGGGGCCTGACTCAGTGGAGCGTAAGAGGGTAGACGAGGGTAGGGGTGGAGGACCGGACGAGCAGAGATGGGCGGGAGAGGTGAGCAAGGTGAAAAGTCGGGATTAGCCCAATTGGTGCCAATGGGGGCCGACTGGGGCAATCACACACAGTGGAGGGCAGAGGGCAGAGGGCAGGTCAGAGAGGGCAAGAAAGCAGGGCCAGGCAATGCGACCGGAACAGCACCGTTGGTCCTCGCTGGAGGGTGCCAGCGCTGGTGGAGGGTGGGTGTGTGACCTGCAGAGCGCTGCAGAGGGCAAGTGCAAGCCAGCGGTGCCGGAAGAACGCGGGGGGCGAAAAAGGAAGGCAGAAAGTGGGTCCAGGCGCTGGGTCAGGACAGGAAAGGCAAGAAGAATGGACGCTGTTTTGATGAGCTAATAAGCAGCCGGTGGATACGGGCGAAATTGGGACGTGCCGACATGTGGGAATCCACTGGCACCGGCGGAAGCGCAGGAATGGGACGGGCTTTGTTGATTGTGTTTGTTTATCGTGCGCAGGATGCTGGTTGCGGGTGTCGTCTGAGCGCCGTGTCTCAGGGCGCTGATGTGTGCGTCTTGCTGCCGTGGGATCGTGTTGTTTCTGGTTTTGGTGATTTTCCCATATCCTGATTTTGTTTCTGGGTCTTGCGCCTTGTGTGTGCTGATGCGCTGTTCTTATGCGCGGCCCTGATGCTGTGCTTGCTGTGCGCCGTGTCCCTCGTGTGCTGCGTGCGTTGTGTCCAGGAGCTGTCGTGCTTCTTCTTGCCATCCGTTCTTTCTGCGCTCGGCCGGTGCCCTCTCGTCCTTTGTGCGCTTGCGCCGAGTGCTCTTTCTGTGTGAACCCAGCCGCCTGCCCAGAGATCCTGTGCCCTGTACTGGCGCGTTGCGACCGTCTCAAGGAGGCTCGGCAACGTGTGACGCTTGCCATTGCCCATTGCCCCCCAGCCATTAGACCTGTGAGGAGGATAGAGGGGTGTGTGTATGTGTGTATGTGTGTACGTTTGTGCTTGTGTGCGTGCTCAATGGGTGGGTTGTGCCATGCTGCCTTGCGTTGTAGATGCACTCCCACGCAGCCGTCTCGCCGAGCGCATGAGACGGTTGCGCGCGCCGAGCATGGCCAGTGCAGAGATGCAGAGAAAACCGCGTTGCCTTTAGTCAGACGGGGGGGTGCGCAATGCGTACATACCTAAAGAATCAAAATACTTGTCGAATTGGCGAACAGAAGGGGGGGGATACAGGGGGGTGCAATACGAATGGGGTATTTGGGTATAAAGAAAACGAAAAAGAATAATAAAAAGAAAACGAAGGGGTGAAGAAGAAAAGAAAGAGGGGAGAGTCGCACCTCACGAAACCGGAAGACGAGGATTGGGTATTGATCCTTCGTGGGTGTTGGAAGAGAGAGCGAGAGAGAGAGGGAGGAAAAAAACGAAAGAGCGAGTCGGAGGGATTAAAAGAACGAGTGGAAGAGGAGAGGAGAGCAAAGAGGATGGAAGCTGTCTTGTGGTTTTATTATCTGGCGACCGTCTACTAGGAGCAGAAGGAAGCGAAGCATGGACAGGGCTGCTCGCTACTGGCTCACTCAGGACCCAGAGAAAGCAGCAATAAAAAAAAAGTCGCCATAACTAATAGCTCGCTGCGTCGTCGCTCACGCTCTCGTCTGTATACGTAGGGGATTTTTTTTTTTTCTTGCTTTTGCTCGGCGCGGCGGCGGCGTCTACGGCCAGACAAACACTAGCTTCGTTTTGGTCTTCGTTGGTTCCCACCGATTTTAGTGCCAGAGATTGCTCGTACATAGTAGAAGTGAGCTA
This sequence comes from Raffaelea ambrosiae, assembly GCA_002778195.1. NCBI lineage: Eukaryota > Fungi > Ascomycota > Sordariomycetes > Ophiostomatales > Ophiostomataceae > Raffaelea > Raffaelea ambrosiae. Next base: position 1,821,941 of record PCDI01000004.1, on the reverse strand, counting down.
ATAAAATAAATTGCTAAAATAATTGCCAAAATAGAATTCACAAGGGACATGGCAGCGAGCAAGATGAGCAACGAATGACCACCGTAATACGCCCCTGGGCACCAAAAAAAACAAGGCTTTGTCTACTAGCAGCCAAAGAAAGTCAAACAGCAACCAACGTGCTGGCGGCCATGCCGGAAAAGTCGCTCCAGGGGGGATGGTCGAGCAGCATCGGCACAGTATTACAGTGTATCTGACAGCAAGTGACGACAATCGTCCGTATCTTACTTGGAGCCATGTCGCTTGCGGTGCACGTCTTGAGAATGCCTGAGCAGAGCACACACACACACACACACACCCCCCTCCCTGGGCGAACCCCCAGTGGGCAAGTCGATCCGTCGGCAGCTGCGATTGGAGATCTGGGTGCGTCACCACCACTGCCATCTGTGTGCCGGTCTGCAAGCTACATAGTACGACGCAGTAATGAGATAGACAGGCCAGATGCATGCGACATCACATACTATTACATACATAGTAGTAGTTACTGCATCAGATACACACCACACACACACACACACAAGGGCAGCTGTTGGCGCTGGACCGACTGCCTCTGGCTGCAATAGCTGGCTCCTACAGCAGATAATAGTGCAAGGCATCTTACTCACGGCAAAACAAGAGCTCTCCAAGATACGCAGGATGGCGCGCCCGCCCAGATGACCACACAGCGATGGCCCCAGACCCAAGCTAGCTACCCACTGCAGTGCAACCTCGAGGAGCTGTACCTGGCTCCACTGTGGGAGCCGACGCGAGCAGACTGTACGCCGTTTGCGGATGGAGACTGGATTGGCTGGGCCCAAGCTCTGCACCGTGCCTGGCGTTGCCACCTCGTACGGTTCCTGTGTATCGAACACCAGGCCCCCCCTAGGCCAGGACGCCCAGGCACAATGAATGTCGTCGCCTCTGGCCAGTGACTTTAATCTCGCGGCTTCTCCATGTATCGCCCCACCCGCCCGCAGCCCCAGATGACCTCAACCTGCATGTCGGAGGTACCTGAACGTGTTGGCCGAATCGTGTACTGGGCTCCAGTTTTCCTGTGGTGCTTCCCTATGCGGGATTTTCTGTCGACCTGGCCGGCCTCCTAGGCATTCTCTCTCTCTTTGTCTGGCTAGCTACAACAGGCACTTTCTCTGATCTCCTAGTTTCATTTGCATTTTATTTTTATGTTATATTTATTTATTTTCTTTTTCTTTTTTTTTTCTGGGGCCAACGTTTCTCTGACCCGGCCGCCGCTCAACCTTCCGTCTGCTTCTGTTCTCTCATACCCAGTATGACGACACAGCTTGGCAATCCCCAGTCACACGGATCGCTGGTGAGCCTCCTCTGGTGAGCGATATACTTGTAAGTACGAGCGCTTGCTTTCGGGGCAATACTGCCTGTCGTCAGTGCTGCCCTCGCTCCTGTGAGCCCGTAAGGTCATGGTCATATGTAATACGAACGGAGCGAGCTTGTGACGGCTCCAAAAAACCTCTCGCCTGGGTCTACTACCGCTCCACCCCCGGCCCCAACTGCCAACCCAAATTTTTCGGCCGCCCTTCTCTTCTGCCCGTTCAGCCAGGTCGTCTAGGAGCCATTGCCTTGTCCTGCGCCGCCTCCTCGACCGTCTCATGCACCAATTGCCTTCTGACCGCCTCCGCGCAGGCTGTTCCAAATCCAGGACAACATTGTCGCCCCTAGCAGCATTCGAGGAAGCCAAACAACAAGAGCCGAGGGAAATGGGAAGATTCAAGATGGTTGGCTGTCCCAGTACTCGTCTTTGCTTCCTTCCGGACCAGCACTTTCCGGAGAAGGGGGGGGGGGAGAGGGTGTGTTGACCTGGCCAAGCTCTGCTGGGCCTGCCGGGCGGCTCTCAGATCACCCATGCGTACATACATAGTAGTAGCAATAACAGACCAAAAAGAACTTGACAAGCAAGCTATACGATTCGTCGAGGCGAAATCCTGCAGGCCGGGATCATCCCTCCAAGCAGAGCATCAACCACAAACACCCAGAAACACACCCACAAACGCCCCAAAATCACCCAAAATCACCCAAACACACCTAGCCAGAGCGTTGTTCCTACCTTCTGGACCCGCTTTTTCCACACACCCACACCCATGCACGGATAACGGACTTTGACTGGCCCACCTAATTACTACTGGCCACCAGGGATTGGACTGTCCACCGCTGCACGTATTGCTGGGGTGCCCGGCAGGGGCCTTATCGCCGCCTGTGTCTTCCTTTTTCCTGTCCTCGCTCTGTCTGGCAAGCTTGTTCTTGCCTTCTTCGGGTTGGCCTCGCTCGTGCTCGTTCTGGCCGACCTCGTCCTCGCTTTTTGCCTCTGTCCTTCCATGTTGCCTTCGCGGACAGTGCCATGACACAATACACACTGTGTTGTGATTGAACGCCGTTCTCACTCCCAAGGCCTCGTTGCCGTGGGCTAGGTCGCCTACTACAGCATATTGATGATGCGGCTACTCGTATGGAGCACGTTACGTGTTAGTAGGCTACGTGTAAGTGTGTGTCTCTTATTCGTTGCGTGTGCATATTTGAGTGTGGAATACGGTGTCGCTGGATGGCAAAAACAAAAAAAAAGGCCTTGTGCCCAGCCGCGCTGGACAAGCTCCATTTTGGCCACCGCCTTGTCTTTCCCCTTCTGGTCAGTCACGATGGAGCATTCTTGCGGCGAGCCATTTTTGGGGGCCGCCCACCACGCACTACATAGTATGAGTATCGTTTCTTACAACGAACGTCCATGCTTCCCCAGCCTCCTGCTTTCCCGTCACATCGACCGCCGTCGCCTGCGTAAGCAGGGTTTGCCTTCCTACTATGTACGATCGCCGAGACAGGGAGAAAACGAGGCTTTTCCATTCACACCGCCCAATGACAGCCCAGGCAGGAGCATCCATCCAGTGGCGGGCCATGTCTGTCCCATTTCCACGACTACGTCTTCTGGCGCAACCCGCCAGAGCAGAAATGCACAAATGCACGAATGGCAAGCGAGAACCACAGCGCACGGCCAGGCTCATTCGGAAAATCGGCACGCCGACAAAGACTCAGCCGAGAGATATGAGAAGAGAACAGCAGCAAAGATCAGCATGGTAATGAGAGAGGGAGTGAGATACGAACAATCCGCCGCATCGGAATAATTGATGGATGGAGAAACAGCACGTCGCTGTCACTTTCACAACATCATTGCCACGTAGGGACCGTTGAGTCAGCCAGCCGTCTAGACCAGCAAACTGCCGCGCGCGCGCACACACACACACACACACACCTGTGGACCTGTGGCCACTACGTGCATCCACGAGAGGTGCCAAAGGAAGAGTCCGTCTTAAGCCTATGATTAAGTCTATCGTTCGTGCGTTCCCGGTATCTTAGTTGCCGAAAGCTGGAGCTTGCACTTGCTTCTTGGGGTCATTTACAGACGTACGCTTGTCCTAACAAGACGACGGCAACCAAAATGCCACCCTGCTGCAAGCTGGAGAGGGCAAAATGAAAAACAAGCAAATGATGTGCAGGGCGGCAACAAGGGGTAATAACGAGTACGAAAAATTATTTCGTACGCACAAATCACACAAATCACGTACACCGTACGCCGTACAGCTATGTTCTTGTCTTTTTTTTGCAAGGGGGAAAAACTTGGACTGTGGAGATACGTCATAATACGGGCGAGGAGCTTGGGAAAAAAAAATAGATACACCGTATATATTAAAAAGGGTCCCGCCCTGTGCTTCTGTGGTTCCCTCCACCGATGTCAGAAAATGGCCATCCGACGCAGCCGGACTGGCGGCGCCTTTTCTCTCGCTAGTTTGGGGAGGATGAAGACACCCATACATTGGCGCTTTTTTAGACATTGCCCATCCATCATCGCTGGGGGCCCTGTTTTATTTTTTTCTCTGGCGTAGTTTCGGTTGGTCTGTCTCAAGAAAAAGGAGAATAATACTCATTACGTCCATGGAGCTCCGATTCAATTGCCCAAATTAGCTATGCTTTTGTCTGTCCCATTCCGCTTCTTGCTCGCTTTTCCCCCAGGACAAACAGAGAAGTACGAGTAGAAAGACGTAAGATCATAAGGAGAGAGAAGAGATCCTTGTTCACAAGCCATATGTCTCTTACATGTGCACACAGCATAATACAAGATGGGTGTGTCTACATAGTACGGCTGTGTACATGGTAGCTACTCGTAGCTAAGTATGCGAGATCTGAATAGTACGATATTGCTCCTATCTGGCAAGGCGTCTCGAAATCGACAATACGTAATGCTGCACACCAATGGGTTTTGCCCCAGATCGCCCCAGACAAGAAGCAAAAGAGAACGGCCGAGAAAGACAGAGAGAGAAAAAGCATGCGTTGTCGGTGTCGCCGTATATGGGCGACCTGCCGAAAGAAGCCCAACATTTTGGCGCAAAGAAGAAAACGCCTTCCCCCGGTTTTTTATTTTTATTTTTCCATAACTATATTTTTTAGGCCTTGTCCCTTTTTTTCCATCTTAGTACGGAGACGGAGAAGGTAAGAAAATAGCTGCTGCTCTTCTTTTCTTCTGCAAAGTATGAAAATCATTGCGCGTAAACAATGAGAGTGTTAATCTAGTCCTCCTGGCCGAGACCGTATCTTCCCTTTCGACCACCGAGTTCGTACTCCGAATGATGTCGATCTTTTGGGGTCTTTGTTCGAGAGAGGAGCCAGGGGGGTGAAGGAAGGAAAGAAAGAGTAAACCCGGCTTGGCCGAAAATTCCGCACCCACCCGAGCCGCCATCCCACACACACATCCCTTTCTGGGGCACTGGACGTAGGGAGCGAGAGATAGTTCCCGGGGGGTACTACTATGTATGTATGCGGCCCATACCAAATCTTCAACGGCTAGAAAGAATTTCTGGTGACGGAATGCACGATCTTGCTTTCTGTTTCAATTGCACCCATATTGGGATTCGCCGCTGTCTTGGATTACACGCATGGTACAAAAGTCTAGAATCTTTTTCCTCTGGGCGATTATTACTTTTGCCCTTGTCCTTTCCTCTCTCGACACTCCTTTTGCGGAAGCAGAAATAAAACATGTCCAAGATTTGTCCAAATGCGGGAGAAATCTCGAACTTTTCTCGCTGTGAGGCTCCGGCATGGGAAGCCCGGCAGATCTGCAATTGTATTCCTGCCGTGGCGTATGGCTTTGTTTTGCATGTCCAAAGAAAGAAGGAGTAGGTGTAAGAGGGTAAGTGTATCTTACTTTGTACATAGTATGCTTCTTTTCCCTTTGTTTGGGATTTGCGTCTTGGCAACAGGGAAGACTCCTGTAAAGCAACGTGATTATGACAGGCCGACCTTGCCAATGGAGCGTACTCGTATTTACTAGCCACATAAGACTGTGCTCTCGCTGGGATCCAGCAGAGACGAATACTTGACAGAGTACTAAAGAATACTGTGTACTCGTATACGACTTGAGCTACATGTTGTATTGACAGCCTCGCGATTTAAAATTCCGCCGCGGGGGCACCATCCATGACATGCAGGCATGGTGCTGCTAGACCTGTGACCATGAAGAAACGGCTGCCGAATGCCGCAGTGCCATGGAAACTTCCGCACATGGGAAGCAGGATGGAACAAGATGGAATCCATGCGGGAGCCAGATGCGCCTTATTGGAGGCAATTTCTGTACGGCGTCCTCCCATCCATGTAAGTGCGGTGTGAGATTTTGCTTTTTTGTGTAGCTTGTTTTCTTTTTCTTCCGTTGCCTTCTCTACCCGAAATATTGGTCCCCCTGGTCCCTGGTCCGTTTGACAGGCAAGGCAATAGCCGGGTTCTACTATGTACTTCGCCATGCGAGTGGTTCCCTCTTCCGCTGCCTGCAACAAAGAAAATGAAAAGGCGGCAAGCCCCGTTCGGCATGGGAGTCGGTAGGAAGGGATGGACACACGGTAGCAGCCAGAGAGAAAGAAAAGATCGGGGAGTCGGTCTACGAAGTAGGAAAAGCCTCGCGTGCCCTTTTCGGCCACTCATGTCCGGTACGACGTCCATTGCGAGAGATGGAGACAGTGTGCGGTGGGCGGATGTCTATCAAATATGGGAAAATATGGAACATCTCGCGGGTCTCGCATGGTCTGTACGAGGGACAGCCTCCTCGGATGGGGGAGGAGGCGAGGCGAAATATCGATGGTCGAGAGGCCGCCCCCTATTCTGGGGCTTCCATGGAAACAAACCAGCAGTTTCTTTCCCGAAACAAAAAGGAAGAACGACGAACAAAGCAGGAACCGCCTGCAAGGCCCCATAAAAAAACGATGCCGCCTGCCTAGAGGCCGGGTAGGCTGTCGGTGCCTGGGGCCGGCCGAGGACAGGCACTGCTTTGGGGGAAAACTTGATGCGATGGGCAATTGCGTCTCCAATTTTGCGGGATTTGGCCCCTCAAATGAAGCGAAAGAGCGAAGCCGCGAGGTTGGTGTCTCCTTTTTTTTCCACTCGGCTTTTGCGACTGTGTTTACTACTTGTATGTAGATGAGAGAGCCGAGGGCCACAAAGAGAGACATGCGAAGGCAAGCCAGGCAGACGAGCGGGCTGCTAGTCTACAAGTACACCGTACTGAGACCCAGTTTGGGTGCTGCAACCGGAAATGCAAAGAAAAACCGACACTAGGCGAGCCGATAAAATCCATGTGCCTTCCTGTTGCTATGTGAGAGTGCGAGGACACAGTATCCACAGTGTGCGGATCAGTCGGCACTGGCGGCACAGGTGCTGGCCAATTTTTTTTTTGACACTTACCGGATTCTGCACTCCTTCCTTCAATCAGAGCGTTCATAATTCGGAATGCCCCATCCGCACCTACGGCTCTGATTGGCGAGCCTCGGTACCCATAGGACACTCCGAACAAGCAAAAAAAATGGAGGAATAAAAGGAACCTTGGGAAAAATAATAATACATAAAATAAAAACATAAAAAATAAACGTTTGACGCTAATGTCCATAACGGGAAAGCTGGCTTTTTGTGCATGCAGATGAGGTGTGTGCGTGCTTGCTTTTGCAAATCGACCTAGCTAGCTTGCTCGTAAGGGGTGTGTGGTTTGTGGTGTGTGTGTTGGAAGTAACGTGATGCTGTTCTTCCCTGCTTGGCGTGTGTGTGTGTGTGGTGTCGACTATGTACAAGGTATATTGCACACTAGTCGTTAGGTGTGCTGGATGGCCTGGCTTTGCATGTTTTTTTCTGCTTTCTCATGCCATTGCATTCCTCTGCTTCAGGAAAATGGGCAATAGTCATGGCTCGCAGGACAGAAAGCAGGCCAGGTGGGTAAACAACTTGTTCCTTTCGTATCCTGCATTTCATGTGCACGTTGAGGCTTTTTTTTCACTACATAGAACGAGTAAGATATACTTTGTAGTATATCCGACTCTGTTCTCCTCTGTCTCTCTCTCACCGTTAGACACGGGACAGGACGCGGCCTGGCTTCCCCTAATTGAGTTTGGAGCTGTGCGTCCAACGAATCGATCCGCACAAGTGGACCGTGGTTGATGCAACTCTGGGTCTCCATCTTGGTCGCGGCGGCTTTTGATGATGTACTGCCCTCTAATTTCCCTCGGCCAAAAAAGCACAGGCACCGCCGTACCCTGTATCTTTTTCTCGGGGGGGGGCCAGTAACTAATTACGAGTAACTAACTGGCATCCATTCTGCAGACCGGGCAGATACGCGTGTATCCAGATAGTACTATGTAACTACTCGTATATACTTTGTAAAACAAGCTTCGCTGGGTTTTGCGATGGCCCCAGAATGGAGCCTGCCATCATCAAAGACGCCAGTACTGTGGCTCAAACTGTAGAAAATAAGAGAAAACTTGACAGACGACTGACAGACACGTCAAAAAGCGAGAGTCGGGCAGATACGTGGAGCAAAAGACTGGGCATATTTGCGAATTTACCCGTTCCGCCAGGACTGGGCACCTCGCAAAAAGAAACAATAATCAATTCTGTCATGATCCTGCGCCGATGACATCAAACGACATCTCGAGGGCGTCGTGGGTTCATTCATTTCAAGCTCCTCGACGCGTCTTTGCTCTCCCAGACACGTCTTTGAGGTCTCGTGTTTGCTTTCTTTTTTGTCTTTTTTTTATGGTTGCTGGGATGGGCGACCCCTACCCTTTCCCATATTTTGCTTCCTTTTTTTTTAACTATGCGCCCTTGCTCATTTTGTTTACATAGTACTTTCCGCGCGCTCTCTGTCTCTCCAGATCACGCACAGCTGGTTATTTCAAAGACGGGGACGTTTTGCCTGTTCCGGCTTGGCACCCATTTTACGCGAAAGGCCGTTCACGACGGACCTGGGAGTGTGCATAACGCTCCTCTCCATAATATCGTACCCTGTAGCTATTTTCAGTGAGCATTGCTTTTTTTTTTTTTTGACAATCTTTGTCCATGTCCCTTGTATTCTAGCTATCTAGCTAGTGTACGGTTATTAGGGTCCGCGGTCCAGGGGACAGCAGAGTGGGCAAAGCATTGTGCTGCACCAGAGTGGGCTTTGTAAATAGCAATCAGCTTTCTGAACACCAATGGCATGCCAATTGGGCCTCCGGGTCCTCTCCTTCTCAGTAATAAACTCTTTGTAATTACTGGGATGGGAAGCGCGATCCTACTTGAGCCTCCTTGTGCTAGAGGTGTGGCGGTCTCCAGTGGTAATCAAATAATGGTAAACAAGCAAAAAGGTCCGCCCCCCCTTGCTTTTAGAGGCCTTTGCTGCTTCCTTGCTGCCCTTTTTCTTCTTGTTGTGTCCACTCTTTGCTCGTCAACGCTCCGCAAGCCAAAGTAACTCAAACAAATAAAGGAAAAAGCAAATGTCCACATGCCATTGACCCTCGATCCCTTGTTTTTGGTCCGAAAATAACGTTTGTTTTATACCTGCGTACCCTGTATCTTCATTTCTTTGGGGCAGTCGCCGTCACCAGGCGCGGCCTTTCAGCTCCTCTCCCTCGATAGGGCGGCTCCGATCGCCGTCTTTTTGCGCCGTTAGCTTCCTTTATTTCGTTCTTCCTGTTCCCTGCATATGCAGGCAGCCCTGGGAAATAACGACACAAGGGGATTCGTACGTGTCTTAATTACACGGCAATGCTCATGGGCGTTGTCCAAAAGTTTGGCACGGGTACGAGTAGTTTGAGATGCCAGGTGGCCCTCCTTTTTTTACAAGGCCTAGATGTGTTTGTTTCCTGGCAGACATGCATGGCCGCGCCATGCCAGCATCCCTGCTGTTTGCGTGCGAATGATTTTCTGTGCTTCTCTGTCCCTATCACCTCTTGCACGGGACCGAATAGAAAGGCCGAACTCGTGGGAGAAAAAAGTAGAATGGTCCAGCCATCCTAGTCGAGATCCAGAAAGTGATGGGTTGCCCCGGTTTGAAACAACCGTCCAGTGAGCGGACACATGAAACATTAAACCCGTTCTGCTATGCGGCTCGAGCCCTTATTGCTCCACGGTAGCTCGAGGTAGCTCTCTTTGCGACGTAGCAACAGGCAGCTCAGGCAACGAGTTACAAGTAATGTAGTTACTGCAGTAAACAACCGACGATGCGCTTGGAGATGGAAAAATGCCATGAGGAAAAAATTTAGCAGACTGCCGGCGAGAAAGCAGGCATTCGCTCCGTTTGCTGTCGTAATCCCCTTTCTTCCATATGGCTTGTCTTTGCGCTGTTTCGACAGGGTTGTCAATGTTCCATTGCCAATTGGCACATTAACGGGATCGGCTCCTGCTCTTGCCGTCTACCGACTACAGTGGGTGTATTGCAAGTCGATTGGCATTATTACGCGCTGTACGAGTATTTGTTGGAGCTTTCGAACCCTTGTTTTTTTCGGTGGTTCTTGGGCCTCCTTCGACCACTTTTTTTTATCCCGCAAACGTTTCTCCATCTTTCCCCAGGCGTTGCTTACCGCTATGGCTTCTGTTGGCCCTCGTTGCGCCTTTTATGTGCCTGTGTGGCGGGCTTGGCTGTTGTACTAAGATATCTTGCATATGTACTATGGATGATATCCTCGCTTTTGCCTCTTTGTGGTCACTGATAAAGCTACGGTCGTACGGAGAAGTACATTCGTAAGATAAGACGGTGACCATGTCTACATGCATGCTTGGGTTTGTCCAGAAGCGAGAAGCGGTTCCGTCCAAGGCATACCCGGGGCGCTCAAGAAGAAAAAAAAAGAAAAAAAAAAAGTAACGTAAAAGGGAAATTTATCCCTATCAAAATAAAATGCCCCTGTATTCGTCAGCGTCAGCTGCTGCCAAGAGGAACGACCCTTCTGCCAAGCAGGCGCCGTGAAGCATTAGCGACCTGGAACCTTTGAAGCTTCGGTGTCGCCTTTGGGTGGCTTTTCGCTGGCCCTTTTTTACTGACAGTCGATATTGGCCACGATGCGAGATAGGACGCGGGGGGGGGGAAGAGAAAGGCCTGCTAAAAATGAAAACCCAAGGGAGGAACGGGACGGCTGTCCCGTTCACGGAGGGATACGTTTATGCGAAACATAGTTTTCAGATAGACATAAGAAAGGGTGTGTAGTTGCCTACTCAGCCTTGTGTGCTGCAAGGGCGAGTTTACCCGTCCTGGCGCCCAGGTTTGAGAGTTGTCCCTGTGTCCAACATCTCCCTTTGGCCATGGAGAACTGCCCGGAAACGGATGATGCACGGTGTAGAGAATACGGCATATGCCAAGTGTGCCCAGGAATCCTCTTCGATGGCTGTATATACGGTTCTTCGTTTACATATGTTGGGAAGGAGAGGGCATCAAGTAGGGACAGAACAGAACGTGGCAGCATGAACTTGTAAAGTACGCTTTCATCTGCTGCCACCATGTACCGAATTCTAGGCTCGAGAGAGGTGGGAGATCAAAGAAACTCAAAAACAGTTCAATTTATTCCTGGGCATTCCGATATATTTGATTTTTCCCCCGTCTGTTGAAACTTTCTTTCCCGGCTCGGCAGTCTTGGACGGGAGAGAATAAATTTACACTGAACGAGCATAGGAGTGCGGATGTCACGACAGGACACCCCTTTCTGGCTACTCCTCGCAATAGCAGCATTCAATATTATCCCAGAAATCGAGAAAGAGCATGATAGCCAGCCAGAAAGAGCTTGATCTTTGAGGGTGTGTAGTAAAGAAGGCGCGAGGCTGCGAGTTGACGGAATAGGAAAGAGCCAAGTGTCTGTTGGTTGCGCAGATCGGACAATTTACAGATCGACGCTGCAGGAACAGCTACGACCAGAGGGGGGTGAATAAAACATCCGGTCTATTCCAGAGTGTGACCTGGGTATTGTAGAAATTGTACCTGTTATGAATATGAAGGCTTTTTTTAACAAAATGCTGTTATATAATGATAGTTAATTATCCCAGACAAAGTAAAAGCCAAACCCGCCATTATATGAGTAAAATATACTATTAAAACCCCAAGTAATTCCGTATTGTCCAAGACACCTCGATATGGTCACAGAATGCCCGTGATAAAAGTAAAAAATATGGCAGAGCCTGCCCAGACACAAAATTGATACTGCACCGCGGAAGCATATCGCGGTGTGTACTACATACTGGGTTGAACGAACAGCCATAACGGCAGACGAAGAAGGTACCCGCTGGAAGGACTGGCGGGACGACAAAGGGGAAACTGTACAGAACTATGCTTTGTGTAATAGCAGATGAAAGAAAGAAAGAGAAAAATAATGATACCTGACTGCCAAGATTGCACCAAGAAAGAAAACAGTCCATATCCCGAGTTCTACAGCCTTGCGACACATGCGTCACCAGCCAAGGCAGCGGACGACGGAAAATCCCCCACAGTCAGAGGGGTGTGTGCATTGGACTGTTCCCTTTCACCTAGATGGTTCTGGATGTAAGAGATTCGTTGTTCTTCCTTCCGAGTAGTTCGGTTCCAGCATGATTCTTCCCTCTCCAAGTGCCGTTCCACAGCCAAAAAAAGGCAAATGTTGCCATCTGATGCCCATGATGAACCCCTTCCTGTGCTCGTGTTTAGAAACACGACAACGCATCTGGCCAGAGACCATGCCACCGGACACAGCCAAGAACGAAGAGGAGGGGGAGGGGAAAAAAGAAACCAATGAAAGTACTTTGTTGCACCCGATGCAATTCAATCGCCTTGTCCCGCCTTGTCCTGTCTTGTTTCGGCTGATGATAGCACAGGTCAAGAGAGAAGCAATTAATTCTCTGTGTTCTAGAACACCAGAAGGACAGGCTGTAGTTAGAGCCTTCCACGTCACCACTCCTGTGCGAGATACGTTGGTGATATCACGGCTCACTGGTATCATCGCCAAGTGTTTCGTGTAAAGTGTGTAGGAGACTTGTTTTGAAAACGGAACACAAACAGACGGCGTGAAGAAGACGATGCGTTTCTGATTGCCAGACTTTCAAAGAAGACGTGTTTCAAACATGACATTGTGTACCCTGCCAAGATACAAAGGCTTGCAATTGAAACGGGTCATTTTTCAGTCTGATGATCACTTCGGTGTGTTCAACTGTTGGAACGTGTCGAATATTCGGAGGGTCGTAAACATCACCACTTGAACACACGACAGACACAGCATCACCACTATCGTTCGCCAGCCGCACGGGAAAACTTGGCCCTTGGCCTCTTGGGTCTCGTGCCCATCCTAAATGCCCTCACACAAAAATATCACGCAGCCAAGAATTAGGACAAGACGGACAAACGACCATCTGGCTACGAGCACAGCCTCTCTGCAGGCCAAGACGGGCCGAACAGTGTTGAGCGGAAAAGAAACATCACAAGGAAAAAAAAAGTAATAATGAGACTCTGACGGCAGTTTTGTGTGTCGTGTGTCTGTTCCCCCTGCGTCCCCCCTCCCCCGCCATTCTCGTACTCTCGAACAGACCCTTCCCGCTCCCGTCGACCAGCCAAGCAACATCGTAGATTGGACCAAGATCACGACAATTTCGGACCCGATCTTACACCAGAGTCCAGCCCATGGTCTTCTCCCCTCCGTGGTTCCCTTTACCCATTACAATTTTACCTCGGAATGTGTTGTCAATGCAGTGTTTGGTGGCCAAGACGTATTGCATAGACCACGACATTGTCTCTCCGTTGGCACCGTGTTGCATCTGATCTTTCACTCCTGTCACGTATGAAGACACAATTAATCGTATACACAGGACAAAGTCTCCTGTCATGATTCCTGTGTGTCAGCGAGCAAGAAAATTACCCCGAAAGCCCAGAGTGAAACATCTCCCCGACGTTTCCCGGAACTGTTGCGGTTGCTGTTTTCATCCCGTAGCATTCGGTTTCTGTTTCGATAGATGATTCCCCGTATGTGGGTATAGAGCATCATGGACAAGGGGATGGAGATGACGAAAGTGTGATGTTCAAAGACCATTACTTGACAATACAGATGAAGACAAATATCAAATCATCACTTTGGCCTTATCTGGAGATCACCTTATATGGCGAGATCATTGTTTGCTTTTAATCTACCTATTTACACTGATGTATGCAGTTGTTTAAAGCAGGGATTGGTCAGGGACTGAGGAACGGAGAGCAGCGTGGCAGAACGCCGACGGCAGGAAGAAGTGACGGAAACAAAGCACCATGCGTTATGTCGTTAAATAGAGGAACCATGAACGAGGAGAAAAAATACAATGAGCAAGAATAACAAGAAGTGAAAACGAGAGCTCTAGGAAAATAACCCAAGAACACGAGGCGGGAACAACAAAAGAACAAAACTGTGAGCCGACAACGTTCTATAATATATTATGATTTATGACCTTGTCCCCGTCCTTTCTAAACTTTTTTTTGTTTCGCTCATTTCAATACGAGAGAAAGACAATCCTTTCGTGCGTGTCAAGGAGGGTCTTCCTCCGTCTCTTGGGGGGTGAATTGTTTGCAATATCTCCTCCACCCCATGCGCTTTTTCGTGGTTTCTGAGATGCTACAATCATTGCCAAAAATGGGTTCATGGATTTAAGATGAAAAAAAAGGGGAGAGACTCCAATCATGAGTGTGCTCCCGAATCAACATACGCCGCCGCTCCCCTGCTCAGTGAGAGACCGCGTGGCTTCAAGGCCCACTCGCAGCTGGAGGGGACGTGAGAAAAGACGAAAGCTTTTAGTGCTTCGCCGTGACAGTCTCGCCGGTGAGCTTCTCGACGTAGGATTTCGCCCTAAACACGGAGATGGTCAGTATGAAGTGCCAGAGAGTGACAACACAGGCAAAGGGAAAAAGAAAGAGAGAGACAGTGAGAGAGAGGTTGTTAACGTACATATCGCCGAAAGCAACCATGCAGATGGTCTGCCAGACACCCAGGCCAATACGGGGCGCAACACCGCGGTACAGACCGCGGACGCCGTTGTTCTGGTAGATGTAGCGGAAGGCGCTGCCGACCGTCATGTTCTTGGGACGGTTGGGGTCTACGGTCTTGCTCTGCATCTCGACACGAATGACCTCGATGGGCTGGTTCCAGGCGCTGAGGCCGCCACCGAGGCCGCTGGCAACGATCTTCTCCCAGGCGGCCAGCTTCTCGCCCTCCTTCTTGCCGCTCACCTTGCGGATGCCCTGCTCAGCCAGACGGGACAGGCCAAAGCGGGAGCCCCAGTTGGTCATCTGGCGGATGGCGACGGCGTTGACACCCTTGTTGATGCCACGGATGCCCTCCTTGCGGTAGATGTCCATGAAAGTGGCAAAGGTGCCGGGCACCTTCTGGCCGGATGTGGCCAGCTTGGCCCTGGTGATCTCGACTGTCTTCATGCAGGTGCAGAAACCCATGGTGGCATAAGCCTGAGCCACACCACCGGTGACACCGCCGGTGATGCCGCCGACGAACTCGGAGGCGCCGGCAGCGCGCACATAGTATTCAGCCTCGGAGGCGACGAAGAGCAGGACGGCGCCCTTGGTGGAAGCTTCGATCCAGGCCCAGGGAATCAGACCTTGGTAGACTGTCGGCAGAGAAGAGAGACAGAAGTCAGCGCATGGCTCTCGGACCCTTCATCAGTGGACCTATCATCTCTGTGGGCCGCACAGATGTGCGGCTCATCTGCGGGCCATTCAACTCAGGCGCATTACACAGCGCGCGCGCGAACCAAAGAAAAAAAAGTAAACAAAAAAAAAAAGAGACCGAGGAAACAATGGACAAGGACAGGCCAAAGAAGAATACAGAGGAAACACAGAGCAGTCACTTACAGCCCAGCGGGCCGCCGCGGCTCCAGACGCGGCCCAGGGCCGAGACAAAGCTGTCGCCTCGGTGGGCGGCCATGGTGGTCTTGGTGACCTCGAGGGGCTGGCCGAGGGTGGTGACCTCGAACATGTTGAGGCCGGCGCCCAGCAGCAAGTTAGAGAACTTGATAGGCTTCTTCTCCAGCTTGGCTGGTGCGCCAGCGGCGGCGGCAGGGGCAGCTGCAGACATGGTGGTCGCAGTTGGGCGGGAGGAAAAGAGGGGGGGGAGCGGATGCGTGCGTAGAGGGAGGACCTGTCGAGGCAGTCAAGAAACCGGACGGGGGCCTGACCAAGGCAAGAGGGCGCTTCTTCGCTTGGAGGGAGGGGGTATTAGGGGGGAGAGGGCGAACAGGTGAGAGATGCGGTCGGTTCGGCGATGGATCTCGGAGTATCGTATGGCCGAGGCACGAAACGGCTTGTGAAATTGGATGGAAGGATGGAATGAGAAAATAGGAGGGAAAACAAAAAGACACAGGCGACTGGTGGCGCAAGGGTTGGCTGTCTGAGGGTTTTTATTTGCGTTCGAGTCTCTCAGTGGAATTTTTTTTTTGGGCCAAGATAGCGGAAGTCGCCTTTTCCCCCTGCTTGCGCTGTAAAATGGCAAGGTTTCCTTTTCTGGGGAGGTGGTCAGCACGAGCAAAGAAGGGGAGAGCTTGCAGAGCTCCAGGGCTGCTCGGGGGGAGATTGTCCCTAGAGCTTGTGGGTTTGCAGCGTTGACTCTGGGGGGCCGCCTCCACACCCCATGTTTTGCACGTGCATGACCGCTTGACCAAATTCGCCGATAGAGGGTCAGAAAGGGGGGTGAGAGGGGGGGGAATGCAGATAGAGAAAGAGAGAAAAGACGGACGGGAAAGTGAAAAAAGACGATAGTGCAACCCAAGCGGGCGGACAGCCAGTAGCAGCGCGGAACACGGGCAGCGATCAGGGAAGAAAGACGGCGAAAATGACTGACTGCGCGAATAAAGTAGACTTACCAATTGCGTGAGTGCGTGACAACTCTCGCTGTATTAGGCCGAGTGAGAGACGAGGAGGAGAGGAGGGGGAGGACAAGAGAGAGAGAGAGAGAGAAAAAAATACTTCTGAGAGAAGCGAAGATGAGGTTTGGGCGGAGACGAGATGGAAGAGAAGAAGGAGGAATCGGAATAGGAGCCGGAATGATGAGACGGAATGATGATCCGGATTGGAAAAGGGGACGGCGAGATTCGCTGGCTCTTTGCTCCTTGAAACGGATTTGCGTTCGAAAGAAGTGTTTCTTTTCTTTCTTCTCGTTCTTTTTTTCTTCTTCTGTCTCGTTTCGTTTTTGTTGACTTCTATTTTAAATTTATTGGCCGTTTCTATTTAAACTCGGTCGCTCCTTCCCCCTTTTTCTGTTGACCGCCACCAATTCTTGTTGTGAAGCAGCACCGCCATGCGCAGCTTCCAATGGGGGAGTCCCAAGTCTCAGTCACACGGTATCTTGCTACTCACCGCTGCCTGCTTCTTACCTGGCTAACACGGCATCCCACACCAGCTGGTGTTAGCAAGGTACGCGCACCGGCATCTCCCCACCGGGCCAGCCAGTGACGAGGAATGACAAGACAATGGTCGCTCGAATTTCGTGGACGACCCCGCCAAACTTTGTGAGGATTGGGAAAGAGGGAGAGCTCTTAATAGCTATTAGCTAACTAGCTCGTAGCTCTTGGGTGGGCATTTCCTCGCCCCCCCAACAACCCAGCGACCTGGCCCGCCCCCCAAAAAACCGCCGTTGGTCTCACCGTCCAGGGGCACGGCTGGGACAAAAAGACCAGGGCCAACCTGGCCTCGTAGTAACCTCAACGGATTTTTTTTTGTTTTGTTTTGGTGTCTTTGTTGAGGCGGCCACCAACCCCCCAAAATAATCAAAAATCAAAAATCATTGAGACATACGAAAAAGGAAAGAACGACTTGCCAATCAATACGTAAGCGAATAAAATGAGCAATGAGGCAGACCAGTGTACGAGTCGAGCGGAGTAGAGCGATGGGCCCATTTCGAAACGTACCGTCGCAAGCAAAATGCATAGTAAGATGCTTGAGAAAAAGAACCATATCTGTCTTGCCATGCGAGGATCCTTAAGAACATCCCACGCCCAATCTTTGGACCCCAAATCTCTGGGACCCGACCCCTCCATCCATCAGATATCTACTACTCCGCACACACTAAGCGGCGGCAAGAGAGCTGTCGGACACCGGCTTGGGGTAATGTGGTCTGACATGGGGGCTTTGCCTTTTTTTTGGGCGATGACTATGTTTTTGGGCCAGGGGCAAAACATGAGATTTCAATGCCAGAGATACTAGTTACACGGTATTAGTAGAAACGCCGTTGCGCCAGTGAACCCCAAAATGCTACTTCGCCAATGCGACAGCAGCTGAAAACCGACTGAAGCGCAAATCTTTGGAGATCCGTGGCTTACGGGCAGTACAGACGTGTTCATTTTCGCATCTAGGTCCGTCTTACCGGACGTCGCACTGGATTGGACCTGTTCTGGCGTCACTGATGCTCGGTCACACCCGCCTCGGAGTCCGGATGGCCGTTGCACAACGGCAGTGGCGTCTTCTCGGGTCTTGCTTCGGGGCAGATCTAGCTCGCCCTGTCTGGTGACCGGCTGAGCCTGGTCTCACGGAACTGCTCTGTAGCTAGTTATGTACCTGGCTTGATTTGTAGTGGAGATTTGTGTTTGCACACGCTATGAGACCGCATACCGTCGTATCTTGCAAAAAAAGAAAGTGAAGGCTGAGGCTGAGGCTGGACAAGGCACCGAAATCATCCCACAGCCCCACTACCACCACCCCTCTTCCCGCTCTTCTTTCTGACCCGTCTAATAAAGTTTCATCTTTTTCGTAGATGTCATTCGGTGTATATCGAAGCGAGAGAGATAAAAAAAAATTCAAAAAAGTATAAACATGAATCCGTGTGAAAAAAAAACCCGTAGAAAAAAAAATACCCCCAAGCAAAAGCAGGCAAAAAATGAAGGCACGCGCAGCTATGTCTATAGGCCAGAGAGAAAAAGAAAAAAAAAAAGAAAACCCGAGGGTTGTGGCTGGATGTGTTGTGTGGTGGTGTTCCAATGCGGCATCTCCCCTCCTCCTCTCCCCTTCTAGATCTTGAGTTTTTTTTTTCTTTCCCGGTGTTACTACAGAGTTACAGTTTTGGAGTTACATCATAAAAAAATAAGAAAAAATTCCTGCGCGCGCCGCCCGCTCCCGTCTCAGACTGGTATTTTTCTCCCGCTCATTGTATTTTGTGGTTTTTTTTCGGTATATATGTATGTTTTTGTTTGTGTTGTGGGGCTTCAGCCGATTTACAGCTTCTTGACGAGCTCGATGTACTTCTCGGTGGAGAAGGACTTGGGGCGCTCAATGGGAGCACCAACGGCGCGGTCAATGATCAGCTGCGGCAGGACACCCAGAGCACGCGAAACACCGAACAGGACGGTGTAGTAGCTCGACTCAGTCAGGCCGTAGTGCTGCAGGAGCACACCAGAGTGGGCGTCGACGTTGGGGAAGGGGTTCTTGGTCTTGCCGTGCTCAGTCAGGACACCGGGGGCGATCTTGTACACCTGGCTGACCAGCTTGAACAGGGGGTCGTCCGGCAGGTGCTCTGTATTACGTTAGAATTGGCGCACTCTGCATAATTGGGGAAGAAGCGACGGCGAATGAAGAAGAATCCCCCCCCAAGGAAAAAAGAGAGGCGGTGAAAAAAAAAGGGGGGGGGGGGGGTCTTGTGATCACAGGGGGGTGGAAATTGGGTACGTACTCAGGCAGAACTCGCGCTGGGCCATGTAGCGGGGGTCAGTCTTGCGCAGGACAGCANAAAAAAAAAGGGGGGGGGGGTGGTCTTGTGATCACAGGGGGGTGGAAATTGGGTACGTACTCAGGCAGAACTCGCGCTGGGCCATGTAGCGGGGGTCAGTCTTGCGCAGGACAGCATGGCCGTAGCCAGGAACGACACGGCCGGCGTTCAGGGTCGACCACAGGTACTCGGTGATCTTGGCGTCGCTGAGGTCGTCGCCAACCTCCTTCTGCATCTCGGTGAGCCAGTTAAGCACCTCCTGGTTGGCCAGGCCGTGGAGCGGACCAGCCAGACCGTTCAGGCCGGCAGCCAGGGACAGGAAGGGCGAGCTCAGGGCGCTGCCGACCAGGTGGGTGGTGTGGGCGCTGACGTTGCCACCCTCGTGGTCGGAGTGGATGGTCAGGTACAGACGGAGCATCTCAATGAAGCCCTTGTTGCCACCGAAGCCCAGCTGGGTGGCGAAGTTGTAGCCGTAGTCCTTGTCCTTCTCGACGGCGGCGACCTTGCCGCCCTTGAAGACGTTCTGGTAGATGCGGGCAGCAATGGTGGGCAGCTTGGCAATGAGGTCCATGGAGTCCTCAAAGGTGTAGCCCCAGTACTCCTTCTTGTTGATGCCCTTGGCGTAGGCCTTGGCGAACGACGACTCGTGCTCCAGGGCAGTCACGGCCAGCGAGAACTGGGCCATGGGGTGCAGGTCAGTCGGGCAGCGGTCGATCAGCTCCTCAACGAACTTGGGCACGTCCGAGCGGGCAGCCCACTCGGCAGACAGGTCGCGGACCTGCTGCTCGGTGGGGACCTCGCCAGTCAGAAGCAGCCAGAAGAGACCTGCAGAGAGGGGGGGAGGTAGAAGGTTAGCAAGATGGATGGTCTGGCCAGGGTCGGCTAAAAGCCACATATTTCCGGGCCGAGTCTTCCGTTATCCGAATTTTTAAATCACTCACCCTCCGGCAGAGGCTCCGAGCCACCGGGAGCCTTGGGCAGAACCTCCTGGCACTCAGGAATGGTCTTGCCACGGAAGCGGATACCCTCCTGGGCATCAAGGACGGAGCCCTCCCAGACGAGGGACTTGATGCCACGGGCACCGCCGTAGACCTGGTCCAGGGTGACCTGGTCGATCACCTTGGAGCCATTCTCCCTATAAGCAACCAGTTCTGTCAGCCAGTGTCCCCCGTGTTGTTTGGCGGGCCGGCCGGCTCCATCCTGGCGCGCAATGGCTGGGGAGAGGCCGGCAGAGGGGTCGAGACATACTTCCGGAAAGCCTTGATCTCCTCGATCTTGGCCGGCAGGAGCTCAGCGAAGCGCTCCTTCAGGGTCTGCGTGGTGGGGGGAGCGCGAGAAAACTCTGGTCAGCCTGTGGCCTGCTGGATGTGGACGGCAAATCAAGCCCCGACGATCTGCGACACGCGCGCACGCGGCCGCGTTGGGGCTGCTGGCGAGGAATTGGAGAAGGACTTTGCTCACCTGGGCCTTGGCCGAGTAGCAGCGGGTAGCGTTGAACGCAGTGTTGCGAGCACCGAATGCGGCAGTGGTCCGGAAAGAAGTCCGGAGAGCATTGGAGCTCAGGCGCATAGCAGAAGCCATTGTGATATCTGGGGAAGGAGGGGAGGGGCTGATATGGACAATCTGAGTGCGGTGTTCGTGGAGGAGAAAGAGTGCAAGAGAGGAGAGGGTGAGAGGAAGGGGGGGGAGTGAAGAGCCTTTTTTTAAATGGGAGAGCCGAGGATCAAGAAAAACGGCGAAACGGGAGGGTTTAAGGACACTTTATCAGTGTGGGAAGGCTAGGGGGGGGGGAGGGCTTGCTCGGGGAAGGGAGGGAAGGTGTGGGATTGGCCGAGCACAGCCAGCCAAAAAAAAAAAGAAGAGAATAAAAATTAAACAAAAAAAAAACCAGATTAAAAATACTGTCCAATGTGCGAGGCCAAGAAAAAACCCGCACCAAAAAGTCGGGGGCAACTTCGGCCTGCGCGTGTGGAGGAAGGAAGGATGCATGGGGGGCAGCAATGGAGAGTGGAGCAGTCTGGAGGGGCCACAGGGACCAGTGACGCGCTGGGATGCAGGGTCACTGGGGCACCGCTGGGGCGCTGAGCGCCGCACCCTTTTGCCTGGCTGTGTTTGGTTGTTTCTGGCTGCTTAGTTGGGTGTAGTGCCTGCCCCAACAACCGAAGCCGAGCGCTCCGTGCTCGCAGTCGTGCTTGCAGGACGGACGAAGGCAAGACACCCAGACTAGCACGTCTCTTGGCCTGGTCCTGCTTGGTATTACCGGCGCTCTTCTTCGCCTGCCCAGTCGTCTTCTCCAGGTCCCGTACCTCTAAGAATCCTGTCGCCCCAGCCATCCCCAGAGCGCGGCTTCTGGCGGCCGGCTGCCCGACCGTGGATCCTTTGCGCCTGCTCTTATTTGCTCGTTTTTTTCTCGGCTGTTGCTGGCTGCTCCATCTGTGCTCCAGTCAGGCTCCATCTGGCTGCCCTTGGGTCGCTTTCTGGCTACGCTTCTATCTTGCTGCTTTGCTTTTCTCCTTTTAGGCCTCGTTGTTGTGTCCGGCCCGTCTCCCTCACCCTGCTGGTAGTCGCTCCGTTGTCGCAATTAGTTTTTTTTTCCCGCTCCTTCTCTCGCCTCCCAGACGTCGCCTAATCACACGTGGCGGGCGCGCTGCTGGGGACCAGACGCACATGCAAGGCAGCCCTGTCAGCGCTGCGTTGACGTCAGAGGCCAGTTGGCAATCAGTCGGCGACCCAGTTCGTTATCCGGGCGCCCACAACGCCGTATTGCACCGCAGTTATGGCCACAGCCCGCAAGTGGGCTGTATGCGTGGAAGGAAAGAATCGGAGAAAAAGAAAAAAGGAAAAAATGAAATGCGCAAAAAAAAAGAGAAAATCCAGACATCCCCCGTGACGCAAATCGGAGGCACCCACACACACACCCCGGCCTGGTATTGCCGCTTGCCTTCCTCCCGTCCAGGCGCGTCTGCGCGTTCGTGATCAGCCGAGCTGGGCTTGCGAAATTCGGGCGGATGGCAAATTGTAGAGCCGAACTATTTTGCCTTTCTTCCTTCCTGATTGTGGGCACCCTTGGCGAGAACGGAGGAGAAAGTTGGAGAGACGCCTCCATCGTAAAGTTGGAGTAAGTCACGTGACTGTTCACGTGCAGCTACCTATATAAATTGGTCATAGCAAAAGTACACGTGATACACAGATTCGTGCCCAAAATCACGTGCACACTAGGGGCAGGTCGTGCCAGATTCTATTTTGTCTCGCCTGACCGAAAATTTCTTGCTCATTCCTCCGCCCAACTCTTTCGCCAACCTCAAAGCGCCCAGCCACCTCTCTCCCATCGCCATCTCTGTCACCTTCGCGCATCATCCATCGATTCCATCATCGGCGTGTTTACCATTCCCATCTAGATACTTGTTCCGACTGCATTCTGAAACGGCAACTTTTGGTCACTTTGTCGCGAGCGTCTTGTAGAACCGACAGACAAATTTGACGCGTCTGCCCCTGCTTCAATTTTTCCTGCCTCACAAAAACCCATACCGTCTTTTTCCTCTTCCAATTCCTTCTCTGTTTTCTATCTCTCTCAACGACAACCCACTTTACTTCTTTCCATTCTTATTTTGTCTTCACAATAACAGAAGGACCAACTAGAGCAAACTCTGCGCAACAGAACCTGGAAACTTCCGCCCAGAAATACCGCTATCCAACTGTCGGTGTAGCCGCAAACTCTTTTTTTCTCTTGCGCGAAAGCGAAAAGAAAAGGGAAGCAAGCACAAGAAGAAAGAGCCACCATCGTCCCTGACTTTTCTCGACTCAACCTTCCCTCCCCTGCCAGCCTGTATTTGAGCAGACGCATCTGCCGCTCGCTCTGATCGTACACACAAGGACGCTACATCTATTTGTTCTTCTGATTATCCATCTCTTATCTCTTGAGCCGGTCGTCTTGCTTTGGGACTCTCCCCCAGAAGCGCCGCATTGTTGCAGTAATCTCCATTTTTGTCGGACACCGTAATCGACCTGAGGTCTATCGGCTGGAAGATTGAGGCTGGAGCAAGTTAGCCGGGGCCTGCGAAGAAGACCAGAGCCGCGAAGCGTTGGGAAGCCTGAAGAAAAAAGACCTTCCTGAAGAGAGAGCTGAAGAGAGGGCTTCCAAAGAAACCCAGAGCGCACGAGAGCTGGATCGAGAGAAGCAGGAGAGCCAGAGCAAGCAAACCAAAACGCCTTCCAGGACTTAGATCGCTTTTCAGGGTTTGGGCTGTGCTCTTCTCTCGCCTCGACGCGTACATCACGATCGCTCTTCTGAGCCGCCATATTTGCTCCCACCGAGACGCATATACTTCGCTCTCGTCCATCATGTCCTCGGCTGTAGCCGAGCTAGAGGCGGGTCTGCAGGCCATGCAGGCCCTCAAACCACCTGGTGTCTCGGGATCCCGCATCACCGCATTGACAACTCTTTGTGTTTCTAATGTTCAGGTAAGCACCTCTTGAGACGATGGAGCCTGCTTCTTTTCCTGCTTCTTTTTCTCCCCTTTCGCAAGTGCCGATAAGCTAACGCTCTGTGCCTCTCGTCCAGTCCGAGTCTGTTCTGATCCAGAAACTCTACACACACTTCAAGAAGACACCCGGCACCCACAAGCTCGGCGTGCTTTATGTCGTAGACTCTGTAACCCGCAAGTGGCTAGACCAGGCCAAACAGCACGGCCAGACTGTCAACAGCTCTGCCCCAGACGGCACATTTGCTGCGGGTGTGAATAGAGTAACTGAACTGATTCCTGTTCTGATGAACGATATACTGTCGTCTGCACCCGCCGACCAAAAGGTACGCAACTCTGCATTGCTGAAGAGAAATTCAAGAATGCCACAAAATGCCATCATTGCCACATAAGCCATGTCTGCCGTGTACGGCCCAAGTGTCCAACACGTTTGAAGTGTCCCAAAGGACGCGACAGACGCGACAGACACGAAGGGCAGCATGCAGGCACAATGGCATAGAGGCTGAAAAGGCACAAAGCCAAGAGACAAGACACATGCAAGATGTTTGATGCTCTGTAACTGTAGCAAACAAAGCCGCTTGCTGCTGTTGCTTCTACCGCTTGCTGTGTCGAGCAGGTAGCTGGCTACAAACCTAGAACAAACGGGCTTGGTGGCAAACAACGTTCAGTTCATGGGACCGGAAAGCCGCAGGCATGCCAACCGTGATGACTCTATGTTGCTGATGCCTCGCCGCTTGTTTTGTTGTTCTGTTTGGCTTCTTCCTGCGTTCTGCGTGCTGCGTTCCGCTTTCCCGGGTTCCTTGACTCTTGCTGGATGCATACTCACACATTGCTTTTTCTTGCGTGTAGGATAAGATTAAGAAGCTTGTCGACATTTGGGAGAAGGGCCAGACCTTTCCACCCAAGTTGATCGAGTCCTTCAAGACGAAGCTGAACCAGCCAAGTAGGTCTACCCCCCCTGCGGTCTCCCTTACCTTTGTCAAACAACGAGCAAGCGACACTCCGCTGGGGTCTGCCGTCGCCTCCCCAGGGGCACAACATCGTCGTACATGCTACATGCTACATACGAGTAGTGTTTGCTCTCTGCTCTTTGCTCTTTTGTTTGTTTAGTACACTGTCCTAACGCAGCGTGCTGTATCTGTAGACGAATCAACAACGCCGCCAGGAAGCCCGCCTCCGAATGTATTGGGGTCCGGAGCGGCAGGAAAGCCACCTGGTCCGCCGGCGATTCCGCCAAATATCATGGAAACACTGGCCAACTTGGCCAAACAGAGCTCCGCTGCTGCTACGCAAGCGCATGCCCACCCCAGCATCCCGGCGCCGACTACTGTCACGGCCACTCCACCGAGCCTCTCCGGGCCGTTTGGCAGCGCTAACGCCGGCCTTCCGCAGCATCTGATGAACCAACCACCAGCCGGCATGCCGTTTGGCTCGCAGCCTCCGGCTCCGGCACCCGTCAGTGCTCCTCAGCTTCCCTTCCAACTCCCAGCCGGCCTTGCCGGTCTTCTTCCGGGCGTCAACGCGGCCCAGCCGCAACTCAACCTGCCGTTCGGGGCGCCAGCACCGGCGAATAACCCGATGTCAGCTGGCTTCCCTGGTCTCCCTGGCGCGCAGCAACAGCCCCCGCAAAACAATGTCCAGCAGAATCTGATGCTCATCCAAGCGCTCATGGCGCAGGGGTTGTCCTTGGAGCAGATCTCTGGCATCCTGTCGCAGGTCTCGACCAACAACGCGCCTGCTGCGCCTGCTGCGCCAGCACCGGCGTCTCTTGTCCCATCGGCCATCGCAGCCGCCGTGGCAGCCGCAGGCGGTGGCGCTGGCAACACCAACAACATGCCTCCGCAATTCGGAGCACAGAACGGGAGTGGAGACTGGCGGGCGGAAGCTGCACGTGATCAGAGATACGGCAACCGATCGCCCCGTGGACGCGGTCGTTCTCGGTCCCGGTCGCCGCTGTATTGGGACAACCACGGCTCGCCGCGGGAGAGAGACGGCCACGGACGTCGGTCCTCGCCGGCCCGAGGTGACCGCGACCGTGGTCGAGGCCGGGAGTACCGGCAGCGATCGCCGCCTGGCGGTGGACGGCGCGGCGGCGGCGGCGGCGGCACCAGCAACAGCAGCGGGTCCAGCCCGCACCGGAACCCGCCGTCGCAAGGGGAGAAGTATGTCGAGCACGACGCGTCGCTGCCGAACGGCTGCATCCGCGTGCTGAGCCGGACGCTGTTTGTGGGCGGCGTGACGATCGGTGAGCCCGAGCTGCGGCAGGTGTTCTCGCGGTATGGCGATGTGCAGACGTGCATTGTCAACAAGGAGAAGCGCCACGCGTTTGTCAAGATGTACACGCGCCGGGACGCCGAGGCGGCCAAGATTGGCATGGAGCAGCCGGGGCGGATGGAGGACTCGGGGCTGCGCACGCGCTGGGGCGTCGGTTTTGGCCCGCGCGACTGCAGCGACTACGCCAAGGGTGTTAGTGTGATCCCCATCCAGAAGCTCACTGAGGCCGATCGCAAATGGCTGTTGACGGCACCGTGGGGCGGCAGTGGCGGACGGCCGATTGCGACAGGCCTCGTGGTCGAGGAGCCCGATATTGAAATCGGTGCGGGTGTCTCGTCCAAGGCGATCAGCCGGCGCATGCAGACAGACCGTGGCGGCATCAACGGCCCGCGGTCATCGCGGCGCGACGAAGAGCTGAGCTCTGTCAACACCGTCGGCCTCGGTGGCGGCAACGGCCATGGCCACAACGAGCGCGGCCGAGGAGGCCGTCGCGGCGGACGTGACCATCGACGGGACGACCACGGCGGCGACAGCCATAACAGTCACAACAACAACAACAACAACAACAACAACAACAACAATGGCGGCGGCGGTGGTGACAACGCGGCCTTCCCCTTTGGCCTGGCCATGGGCGCCAACGGTATGCCCGTGTTCCCTACTGGATTTGCCTTCCCGGCACCAGGCCAAGGCGGCAACTAAATCCAGCACGAGATGTGTTTTTCTTTGTTTTGTTGCGATAAGAAGGACATTGGTGGTTTTGTAATTTTTTCTCCCCCAAATCAACATTCAAGGACAGAAACAGTTGACACTGGGTATAGCGTACGGGTTTGTATTGTTTCTGCTTTTCAGTTGTGCAGCTGAGGATGGCCCTGCACTTTACGGCCTGGTTCCTATGATGTCTCTCTTTGTCTTTTCGCCGAGCGTTGTCGTTTTTTCGTGTTTTGTTTTTGGCAAGGAGTTTTTGTCCAAAAGAGAGAGCCACGTGCGGTTCGGGAAAGGGGGGCTGCTTTTGAATTCTTATCGTTTGTATTTTTTTTTTCTTTTTTCGCGGGGTTACTGTGGCATACGTAAATTATAGATATATGCTCGGGGGTGGACATGTAAAAGGCAGGATGGAGGAAGTACAGAATTAATCTCTCGGGGAGAGATCAATAGCGGAAAGAAAACAAGACTGCTTATATAATCACATTCTTTGTCTAAATGTTAACTCGTGAAGATATATTTTAAAGACCGACTTCATTTGATAAAACCCCTTACTTAAGCAAGCTCCTCGAATAAAAGAGATTGGAAACCGAAAACATCTTCAGCTCCTTCGGACAAGTCGGTTAAAATTGCAAAGCTAGACGAAAAAGAAGTAACTGGGAGCTACATTTAGCAGTGAGTGTTATCTTTTTCAAGTCAAAGCGTATCGATTCTACCCCAGAGGCAGTGAAAAAAGGCATAAAGATATGACAAGGTTCTTGCCAGCAGTCGCGTTAATTCAACTACTAACTATAAACGCCATATAATGCTGACCGGTTTAAAAAGGCAGACAACAGGCTGAGGTGATGGAATATAATACAAATGATAAACACAAGGCTGGAACGTAAAACCGAAGAAAAGGCTTATTTATATTTCGTTAAACACCTCCCCCTCCCTCTCACAAAAATCATCCATCAAATGTCTTCGTAATCAAAGGCGTAATTAGGGTATTTCGCCAGTTGCCATATACATCGGTCGTCCTGCTCGAGAGACCGCCGTGTCTCCTCGGGCAGGGCGTCGATATCGAGGTCCCGGGCAAGGTTCCTCTGGTGCAGAGCCTGCGTCGTCTGCTTGACCTGGGCCATTTTGGCGGCAGCCTTGGCCGATTGCGCGCGGACATGGGACGAGCCACTGCCCATGTCCGCGCCCTGGTCGCGGGACCCAGCCGGGCCATCGCTCGCGTCCATGTCCACATCGTCGTCGTCCTCGTCTTCATCGTCGCTACCCAGGAACACATTCCCGAGCACGCGCCTGGCTGACGGCGCGCCGTCATCCTCGTCATCGTCGAAACCGTCGCCCGCGTGGTACCCGTGGTACCGGTTCTGCTGCTGGTCGCGGTCAAACTGGGCCAGGAGGGGCTTCTGGGGGTCGCCGTCGAGGTGGCAATCTTTGCAGTAGAGCCCCGTTTGGGCGTAGTTGGGTCCCTGGACGGCGCCTATGACGCGGCTGGGGTGGAGCACCAGCTGTCCAGCCTGAAGGTAGGCGCGGCCAATGGCTGCTGCATCCAAGTCGCCGCCGCCGCCGCCGCCGCCGCCGTCGTGTTTGGCGGGCGTGTTGTCCCTGCTGGCTACGGCCGGTAGGGTGGTTGCTCCCGGCGGTGGCGGTGGTGTTGCGTGGCGGATAATGCCCGGGGCGGGGGCCCTCCTCTTGGCCGTGTTTTGGATGCTCGTACTGAACGGGCCCCGACGTGGTCGCTTCGGTAGGCCCGTACTTGGACCCATTGCCTCCTGTTCGCCGTTCTTTCGGACACCACCCTGCGCTTGGTCTTCCTTGGAACCGTCATCGTCATCGTCGCCATCCTCTTCGCCTATGGGACCCATTGCTTCCGGGTCGTCTTCGCCTTCCTCTACGGACAATAAGAACACACGGCCCGAGGCGTCTCCGACAATCAGCTTCGACTTGTCTGGCGAGAAAGCGCCGCAGGAGACAGACGCTGGGCATTCCAGGAGATCACGGACAAACGATGCTTTTTTGGCATGGGGCTTGGTCCGCACGTTCCAGACCTTGACCAGTCCGTCAGAGGAACCGGTATACAGGCGGTCCGGCGTGCTGCCCCAAGCGACAAACTTGACGCCTGTGTCCTCGACCGAGATCTGGTCGCCAGAGGTTTCCTCGATGCAAGCTAAAGCGGTGTTAGTTTCCAAGAGATTGTGGGGAAAAAAAAAGAGGTTCTTGATACGTACGTCCATGGGCTAGCTCGTGCAGCGGCTTGTCGCCCTGGGACGTATCCCAGACATAGGTGCGGCCGTTTGTGCAGCCGACGGCGACGTAGAGGTGGAAGAGGCTGTTTGGTCTGAAGTGTGTTAGTGGATTCGACGGCGAAGAGAGAGGGAGAGAAGAAAAGAAAAGAAAAGAGAAAGAATATTTAAAAAAAAAAAAAACCACAAAAAAAAACATACAATAATGCTAGCTCGTTAATATCGTCGGCATAGCAGTCGAGGATGTGGACTTCGTTGTAGGCGCGGCCGCCAAACTCCTTGTTCTTAGAAGGACGGAAGATGCGGATCTGCGTGCGGACGCCCTCTTCGACAGCCAGGCCGACGGGCGACGTGGCCACTGCAAAGCACGGCTGCGTCGGGTGCCAGGCGACCTCGAAGACGTTCTGCGACGTGCCGCCGATGATGCGCCACTTCTCGCCCGTGTGGCCGTCGAACAGCAGCAGCTCGCCCGAGTTGCGGCGGTCTTCCGGGATGTCGGTGTCGTCCGAGGTCAGAGACAGGCCGCGGGGGGAGTAGCCGACGAGCAGGAGGTGGCGGGTCCCGGACGTGAGCCCCCAGCGCATCGAGGCGGGGAAATACGCCCACTTGTCGGTCTGGATGGTGCGGCCCTCGTGGTCGGTGCACGACAGGGACTTGTACGTGATCTTGGGCCCCGTCTCCGGGCTGGGCAGGCGGTAGATGCGCACGGCGTAGGCGGCGACGTCGGCGCCGGTGGCGACCAGCCCCTGGCTGGAGGCGACAACAAACTGGACCTTGCCGTCGTGGCGCCAGGTGCCCATGAGCGCCATGCTGTCGCCGGCCCGGCCGACGCTCCACACCTTGACGGTGTGGTCGAAGCCGGCCGTGAAGACGAAGCTGTTGGCCGTGTCGTAGTCCGACGACACGACCGACGTGTACAGCCACACGTCGTCGTTGCGGTTGTGATTGCTGTTGCTGTTGCTGTTGCTGTTGCTGTGTGCCTGGCCCGCATGGCGCGCGCGCACGATGCGGTGGTCCGGGTAGGCGCGCAGCGTGCCGGCGTCGACGGAGCCCAGGACGAGGTTGCCCTGGCGGTTGTACTGGTGGTTGCGGGCGTCCATGTGGGTGGTGGTGCCGCACAGGAAGACGCGGTCGGACGTCCACGTCACGGTGGAGATGTCGCCGGCGCAGTTGGTCCACTCGTTGCGCACGCGCAGGCTGTCCTCGCGGAAGACGCGCAGCCGGTTGCCCATGTGGACGCCGCACAGCTGCCGCGTGCGGCCCAGGGCCGGCATGCCGAGGCCGCAGTGGCCGGCCACCTCGCGCGCCAGCAGCAGGCCCCCGAGCTGGGCCGCGCGCACGCCCGCCTCCTGCTCCCGGCGGCTGCGGCGCTGCAGCGTGAGCAGGTGCGGCGGGGCCGCCTGCATGGTCGACAGGATGCGGCGGCTGGCGATGTCGCCGAGGAAGCGGCCAACATCGCGTGGCGTGCGGCCGCGCAGCTTGTCGTCGTGGCCGACGGCGCGCAGGATGCTGCTGAGCAGGGGCGCGTTGCTGCGGATGAGGCGGGCGAGCTCCTTGATGGGGGGCAGCGACTCCTTCTTCTGCTTTTTCTTGGGCTTGGCCAGCGACACGCTGGGCATGTGCCGCACCAGGTCGAGCAGGTAGCCGACCTCGTCCGGCATGAAGTCGACGTGCACGGTGGCCGACTGCTGCGTGCGGGCCGTCAGCAGGCCCCGGCTTGGCAGGCTGCCGCCGCCGCTCTGGCCGAGGAACTTGCGGCGTGCATGGGAGAGGTAGGGCCGGCGCTCCGAGGTGAGGGCCGAGAGACGGTTGTACCCGAACTCGGGCTTTGGCTGCTCGGTCTTGTCTCGTGGCTTCTTTTTTGCCTTGGGTATGACGGCCGGCTTTGGAGGCTCATTCGTCTCAACCAAAGGCCCAATCGTCTTCGTCGCAACCGAAGGCTCCTTCGGGGCCTTGTTCGGGTTTAGAGCCTCATCCGGCTTGGCCGGCTCCTGCAGCCCAGGCGTAGTCTGCAGTCCTGGCGGATCACCCAGCTCTGGCGTATCTCCCTGTCTTGAGGCACCCCCCCGCTCTGGCGTCTCTTGTGGCTTGGGAGTCTCCTGTGGTGGCCCGGCTGGGGGGTGTAGAATGCTCGGGCTGGGAAACGGTGACGAGATGGTGGGGGAAACCACCTCGGCCGCAGGCGCTGGCGGCGACTTGTCCGGCTTGACGCCGGACAGCTTCCCGGAGCTGAGCGGTGGCGGTGATATCCTGGTGCTGATACTGGCAATGTTGAACGAAGCCAGGCGTGGGTTGGTGGCCTGTTGGAATTGTCAGCACAAGACGAAAAGACGTTTTTGGACTGTTTTGGCCTGGCTTGTGCCCTGTAAGCCAACATCAAGTTGGGGACAACAGCCCGTGAAACCAGCTTCGGATCGCAACCAGGGACCGCTGGCATACCGCTGACGGAATCGGCCCCGCGAACAGCGAGGCAGTGGGCTGAGCAGCACTGGAAGGTGCAGCTGCTGTTGGTGGCCTTGGTGCCGGTGTTAGGGCCTGGTAGAACAGCGTGAGCAGGCGGCCGACAACAGCACGTTTAAAAAGCCAACAGACGCGAAAACATCACTATAAATGCATACAAACGTGCATAAGTGTATGTATTTCGGCTTTGGAGCTTTGGGGCTTTGGGGGCTCTTTAAGCTTTGAATCCAGGGGTATATATAGTGCATATATATATTTACATATATATACATAGATATAACTTACAACAGCGCCAGGACGGCTGGCTTGGACACCGTTTCTCGTGTCTTCGTCGTCGTCGTCGTCGTCGTCGTCGTCGTCCAGGATAAGCACAACATGTCCGTTTTCCACCGTCGTCTTGCTCACATAACGGCTCCGGCTGGGCGTCGGCTGTGATGCCGTCAGCCTTGGCGTGGAAGCGACTGGTGACACGACGCGTCGAGTATTGGGGGTTTGGGAGATGCCGTTGGGTCCAGACGGTAGCGCTGCAAGCCCTAGCCTGGACGGAGAGGCATGGCTTGGATGCGGCTGGTCCGTCCGGATCCTCTTGGCCGGTGGCAGCTCTGAGACGTGGCCATCACCCGCACCGCGAACCCGCGCGGCGTTTGGCGTGGGCGGCAGGTTAGCTGCCATCATCAACGTAAGGGACGAAGTGCTCAAATTGGCTCGTAATAGAGACAGCGTAAACGAAGGGTTTTAAAAAGGGGGGAGGGAGGGGCGGCTATTTTAGCTCGTATCTTTCAAATTATTAGAAAAAGTGGGGTTTGCGGATATATATTATACCGTCCTCCGTGCATTGCTTGATTAAGTACTAGAGTATATTTTATAGCTTTGAATTTAATTAGTGCTTTAGTTACTCTATTTGTATGGCTTACTAAGCAGTATAAACATTTTAATTAACTTGTATAATTTACTTTAGCTGAGTAGCGCTGGCTGGCGATCGTACAGGTTGATCTGATTCGCGATCGAGCTTGAATCTCAATTGAAAGTTATTTGAAACCAAAAGGTCTCTATAATTAAAGGTCGGTTCTTCGCACACAAGATTTAGCCCAATTCCAGAGTGCTGCGCGGGCGGTGGCATATGGTGAGCATATGCTCTCTATATAAGCGACAGACGTTCTTGTTTAAAACCCATCAAGTGCTTGAGCAGGTTGCAAAAAAATAAATGGCTGTCTTATTGGTTGTCCTTGTCTAGCTTCAGGCAACCCAAATCCTGTTCTAGAATTTGACAGCCTATCGACAACACCACAATAGACGTGCTGAATTGGCAACCAAGCATTGTCAGCCTAGTTGACAGCTTGAGACAAACAGCCTACTTGACAGCTTGAGACAAACAGCCTACTTGACAGCTTGAGACAAACAGCCTACTTGACAGCTTGAGACAAACAGCCTAGAAGCAGCATGTCATACTGACAGCAATCTGATTATAAGAGTTCACAGGTCCACTGCAAGTAGCTTATAAGTTTTTTACAGTGCAGAACCCAGTAAACTAGTTATTCTGTGGTTGACTGACATCAAATTTCTTAGAGGTTCCAACAACCATATACTAAACAAGTCGCTGAGTTTAGCAGTTGCCACTGCGCACAAACATACAACTGCGTGCCGGTTGTGAACTAGTTGTGTACTAACAAACCTTTAAACCCTTCTAAAGGACTCTCTAATCCTTTGTGCTACTTTCCTCCGCATTTACTCTCGGCACTTTAGGCTCCGCAGCAACTGCCGTGCGAGACTCCTCATGATCGCAAATTAGGACAAACCAACTGCCGTTATTCCAATCTACACCTTTTTCGAAAATGACAGAAACAAGGTCACCGCAACTCTCCATTGGCTCCGTGAGGCTGATCGGAATTGCTTTCACCGTGTGTGCCACAGTGTTTTCTGGTTCTCAGCCTTCGGCCTGCGTTCGGTATCTCGGAATATTACCACGTCTGATAGCAGGGTTTGTGGTATAAAGAAGCGACAGAGGCCGCAATTTGCAAATGTACTCCAAATTGATGAAATGTTTTTTACTTTGTTTTTTTCGAAAAAATAACAATTCGAGCCGATATACAAAATAAATGCCCCAAGAAAAGAAACCTCTACGTATAGTTATGTACGAGCTTGTTCGCAACATGAAGGCTCACAATATGCCCTTCTATCCTGCTTTCCCACGTCCTCCTTCTATATTTGCGCTCTGCTCTTTGCACGCTGACTATTCGCTACAATATTCAAACCTCCTAAAAGTTTCCTGCGAAATTATAAATAAAATAATACAACAAATTTGAAAGAGCGCAGGCAAGGGAGGGGAAGCGTGGCGCTGGTAGCACAAAGGTACCCACCCGGTGGTCGATGCCCCCCCCCCCCCCCCCCTGCATTTCTTTGTTTTCTTGTCCGTGTTTCTTCGTTTCTTTTCTTCCCTTGGTTGTGCATCGTTTTACAGTTTCGCCTTGGATGTCTGCGCAGCCTTGATGTTGGCATACATCTGGTCGATGTGAGGGCGGAATACCTTGGCCGCCTGAGGGCGCTTGAGTTTGAGCCTGTGAAGGCTGTTAGCATGGGTGACACACGACACAGAGAGAGCAGCAGCAGACATCACTTACGTCGGCGTCAGCAGATCATTCTCGACGGTAAACGGCTCAATGTCCAGGTGGCAGTCGCGGACGCGCTCGAAGCTGTTGAACTTGTGCTTCTTGCCGACCTGGTCGACGCGCTTGAGGAACTCGGCCTTGACGCGGGGGTCCTGGGCGGCTTTCTTGACGGCGGCCAGGTTGTCGGCCGACACGTCCTGCTTCAGGACCTTGCTGGCAAACGGCGCAAAGTGGACCGGGTCGATGCCAAAGACGGCCACCAGGCAGGCCTCCTTGCCGTCGCCGTGCACAAAGGCAGACGTCAGCAGCGGCAGGGCGCCAATATAGACGTTCTCGATGCGCTCGGGCGATACGTACTCGCCCTGGGCCAGCTTGAGCACGTTCTTCTTGCGGTCGATGATCTTGAAGCGGCCCATCGAGTCGATCTCGACAATGTCGCCGCTGTGGAACCAGCCGGTGCCGGCATCAATGGCCTTGGCGTTCTCCTCGGGGTTCTTGAAGTATTCGCGGAACACGATGGGGCCGCGGATGAGCAGCTCGCCGCGCGGGTTCGGCTTGTCTTCCACGGTGTACTCCAAGTCGGGCACCGACTCGATGCAGAACTCCACGCCCGGGTGGACGCCGCCAATGTTGTCCAGGCTGAAGTCGTCTTTGCCCTGGACGGAGCCGACAGCACACGTCTCGGTCATGCCGTAGCCCTGCATGAAGTGGACGCCGCCGAATGCGGCGCGCAGAAACTCCTGCACATCCGGGTCCAGCTGGGCGCTGCCGGTCACCATGGACACGGCGCGGTCGAGGCCGACGGCCTTGCGCACCTTGGGCGACCAGATGCGGTCGTACACGGGGTGCCAGTTGGTGGCCTGGCCGGGCGGCAGCTTCATGCTGGCCATCTTGGCGGCAATGGCGCGGCGCGACAGGTTGCCGCGGAAGCCGTCGGCCTCGACGGTGGAGGCGCGGATGGC
This sequence comes from Raffaelea ambrosiae, assembly GCA_002778195.1. Classification (NCBI taxonomy): domain Eukaryota; kingdom Fungi; phylum Ascomycota; class Sordariomycetes; order Ophiostomatales; family Ophiostomataceae; genus Raffaelea; species Raffaelea ambrosiae. The sequence goes on along the minus strand of PCDI01000004.1, from coordinate 1,787,215 downwards.
GGAGTAGAAGCGGTTGTACAGGCGCGGGACGGAAAAGAGGCCCGAGGGGCGCAGGATCTTGAGGTCGTCGACGAGGCTGGTGATGTCGCCCTGGAAGTAGCCGATGCGGGCGCCGAGGAAGAGGGCGGTCCAGTCGGCCATGCGGCCGTAGATGTGGGCCAGGGGCAGGTAGGACAGGTGGGTGTCGTTGGCGCTCAGGAGGCCGGACGAGCGGGCGCAGCTGATGGCGGCAACCATGTTGGCATGGGTCAGGACGACGCCCTTGGGCGTGCCGGTGGTGCCAGAGGTGTAGTTGATGGTGGTGATGTCGTCCTTGGAGGGCGGGCGCATGGGGCGGCCGGAGCGGGCACCGATGGCCTCGACCTCGGTCATGGAGTAGATGCGGATGCCGTGCTCTTCGGCGAGGCTCTTGAGCACGGCGGCCTTGGAGTAGCCGTCAGGCTCGCCGGCGTCGAGGGGGTCGATGGAGACGATGATCTTGACGGTGGGGATGCGCGGGGCCAGCTTGAGCAGGGTGGGAATATGGGGGAGGGTGGCGACGATGGTGACGAGCTCGGCGTGGTTGATGATGTACTCGGTGGCATCGGGGCCGAGGGTCTCGTAGAGGGAGACGTTGTAGAGGGACTGGGACATGAGAGCGAGTTCTTGGCGGGGGGAGGTCAGCGCGACGAGCGAGAACGAAAGAACGAGTGAAGCGAGGACAAAAGCGAGGACCAAAACAAAAACATACCGGTGATTTCCCACTCCGGCCGGTTCTGGGACCACAGGCCAACGCCGTACTTGTCGGCGGTCACTCCAACCTGCTTGTGCAGCTCGGCCAGGCCGGTGCCCAGGTTCTTGCGGCGCTCGGCGACCTCGGCATAGCCCAGCCACTGGAACTTGGGCTCGAAGCTCTGGGAAGCCACGTTCCACGGCCGCCAGCCCAGGCACCGGCCGCTGCCGCGGAAAGCAACAGAGCTCTCAAAGGCCTCGTGGAGGGTGTGGATGTCCGGGTCGATGGTCTCGAGCAGCGGGCGGTCGCGGAACTGCCAGTGGCGGTAGACGGGAGAGCGATTGGGCGTCTCGCTGCCGGGGACGGGCAGTGTGTAGGGCGCGCCGGGAGGCGGCGTCTGGGCGAGCTTGGCCTCGATGGCCGCAGCTTCGGTGCGGGTCATGGTTGAGGTAAGGGAGGGACGATTGAGGCGGAAGAGCGGAAGAGAGGAAGAGATGAAGAGAGAGAGAGAGAGAAAAGACAGAGCACGCGGAGGAGCGTGGAAGAGAGAAGGAGGCAAGAAACGGAGGGAAGCACAGAAAGAGGAGAGAAGGGAAAATAAAAAAGAGACAGAATATCACGATGAAGGTCACGACGAAAAGAATCGACGATGGAGAAACAAAGTCAGGGAGAAGACACAAAACGAGACTCGAGAAAAGAATCCAGGGAGGAAAGAACCCTTCCAGCAAGAAATTACCCCGGCAAAGTCGGCCGTCGTCAGCGATGTCCACCGGCGCGATTTTGTTTCTTACACTCCGGGGGCGTTGTTTTCTCGCTCTTTTTTTCTCGCCCTTTTTTTTTCTTCTCCGCCAAACCAGTCTTTGGGGGGGGGGGCGCTCCTTCCTCTGGGGTCTCCGCTGCACGCGATGCCCAGAAAGTCCTGTCCTCCGCCCCCCTGAAACCCGCCACAACCACTGGTGTCTAGCGGCAGGACCGCATCATTGGGGTAACTACGAGTATTAACTAAGATACAGGGCAGTGTAGACAAAATGGAGACATTTCCGAGGGCCTCGGCAGCTCCCTGGCGTCGCATCTAGATGGGCCAATCAGATCTCGAGGATTGGGTCAGCTCCCCGTTCTGCGTGTCATTCACCTCGCCCAAAGCAGACTAGATGGGTGCTGCTGTGCCAAGGCCTTGCCTCCCCCGCTCGCTGCTGCGCAGATGCTCCGTTTGTTCCCCCGTTCCTGTGTCGCCTGGTGTGTCCCCTTGTGGCCATCCACGTCTCTTTGTGCTGTGTCTGCTCGTACCTTGCTATCATCCCTCTGCTCTAGTTTCCAGTTCTATCGCAGACCTGCCCCAAATGCTGACTACCCGCACCTTCCATCTGCGGAGAGCCGAGCCCGCCTTTTCGCAAACCGCATGTCTCTGAAGGGGCGAATTCTCGTACAGGCAATTTGGCCCATTCCTGCACCACTTTTTGACATGTGCTTCCCATCTATACATAGTAGTAGTGCATCTTACTCCACCCTTTCTCACCTTGGCATCCATCTCATTGTGGAATCATGGCCGCCCGCTTGTCTGACCTCGTCGCCCCATCCCCAGTTCTTGGCCTGTCGAGCTCATGCTACGTGAGATACATCTCACCTACAACATGGACTGCCCGTCGGCCTATTCACCCCGGACTGGGGAAGGGTGGCGATTTCTACTATGTAACAGTCGGAGTCTAATATCAGTGGCGCTGCACGTGACCCATACTGGCGAAGCAGACCAGCCGCGGCTTGTAACCATTCGAAATCTCCTAAAGACAGCATCCCCCGGAGACTTTGAGTACTCGTGCAGTAGCCTGATAGTCTCCGTATGAGGGTCGCAAGAATGCGATTACAAATTGAAAAAGTGGGAGGCCGACGTCTTTGGTTCAGCATCTTGTCCCGGCACCTTGTTCGTCCCCAAGGAGAAATGACCTCGGCACAACCCATAGGATAACCATGACAGCACCGTCGACAGCATCGTCGACATCGCCGTACGGTGCATTTAAGCATGCTTTTCGAGCGTCTTATACGCGCTCGATGCCTAGCTGTTTGGCTAACGGTACTGGCACGCGCCGGCAAAAGGTAGATGTCGTATTGACCACCAAAGCAAATCAGGTGTGCCTCGTTGGTTCGTGCCTACAGAGCTAGGACTCTTTGCTTGTTGGCGCCGCAGTCAGAAAAAGAGTGACCAGTGATCGAAAGGGGAATGCTGCTGTTCTCAGCATCCGCTGGAATGGGGAATATCACGATGCTGTACTCGGCATCAACGTGTGGCTGTTGTAAAAGATATGCTGTGCCGCCAGGCAGCGCTGTGGAAGACGGTGCTCGCGTTCATAAGTGCCTCAACTGCGAGACCCTGTTTAACTGCGGGTGCAGAGCGCGAGGCATGCCATTGGAGACGACCGACCTGTTGTATTTACCCTAGTAAGCAGTGACACCTTCGCTCGATTGTGGCCACCACAATATGCTGTGAATCCGGGTCCCACAAGAGCCTGCTTTCTTTCTCTGCGTCTGTTGTTTTTCACCTTGTTCTATGCCATCGGTATTCTTCCTTGGTACAGCCTAGAATTGTTCAATAGAGAGAGATACCATTAGGTCCAGCTGTACAATCGAGGGTCGAAAAGCCTCGAGGTCGCCTTCCCGTGATCCGTCGCTTGGTTCCACCGCCTTTTCCGTGTCGCATTGATTAGTTAAAGCATACATATCTTATAGGACACTAAACAAGACACACCCAGACTGAATGACAGCCCGCAGCATCGAGACAACATCCAGACGTGGCCTGGGCCTGCACTGACCAAACGGACAGCAAAACCAGAGACAAGCAGGAACGGCCAAGACTTTTCGGCGTTTTCTTTCTGGTTTCCTGCATCGAGGAAAGGATGAAGCCGACAAGCTTCTCTGACTGTTTTGTGTCACTATGCAAGAAAAGCTTCTGCGACGCCTTCCGAAAAGCTTTTCCCGGAGATTCCAGCAAGACTCCCTGGCACTGTCCCTCGTCAGCTATTTTCATCTCTGTTTCCGCTTGTCTTGGCTCTTGGCCACTTTCAAGGAAGGGAAAAAAAGGGGGGTATCTGACAGAGCGGAGACAAGACATGGGAAAGAGAGAATATTCCCCATGAATTGGAGAATACCATGTCTTGCTTGGGAGGGGAAACTGCCGGCCAGCGCCGGTCAGTGCCATATCCGTGTGATTCAGACCGGTGACAAAACGGCGTCGTATGGGAACGCGCATACCAGTGTATCGACTCTTGTCTGACCACCAAACGCGCACGAAGCACTGGACTTGACTTGTATTCACTAAGCAGTAGTTAACTCCTTCAACCGAAACCGAAACCCACAAATGCGAAGCAACGAAGTCAACTCGCATACGGGTGCCGACTGGTGGCGGGAGGCTCTGTGCATGCACGTGACCTTTAGCATCTGCACTTTCCCTCTTACACGACTACGACCAATGCTGTTGGATGTAGAAAGCATCGCCCCTTTTCACTCATCCTGATCTCCAGGGCCTCTCATTTATTTTTCTTTGCATCCTTCCCATTTTGGGTGCTTTTGAACTCGCCCAGATCAGGTGTTCCGAATCCTGCCAGCGGCAAGCGCTGGCCACCCTGCTACCACTCAGATGCGCCGCATGGTTTGCTCCACCTCTGGGCCGCGTTTCAGGTCAGCGTCAGGTCGCGCCCGCATAATGGCGATCCCTCCGGCATTCCACAACCACGCAAGCTCTTTTTCCACAGGGTGAACACAAGAGGAACCGAGAGAAGAGAAAGAACAGATTGAAGAGGAACAATAGAAAGGAACATCACACTGTGGAAGACGAGACAAGAATGATTAGCTACTTGGCGTGCCAAGCTCCGGAACTTTGGCCAGCCCGTAGCGACCTGTTCCTATGTTTGTCGTCGACGTGCAAAAAAAATACGGAAATTGTTCGGTTTGAGCTTGGCCCGGCCTGTTGGGATGGAACGGCAGCCAGCGAGCGGGTATATCTGGCTGCGCCCAGGTATACAACTGACGTGGACGATGGGAAGGGAACAGCAGAAAACACGGAAAACGCAGAAAGAATAGAAAAGAACAAAGGATTGACCAAAGGATTGATCAAAGGATCAAGAAGAGAGAGACACACAAAAAAACAGAGGACTTGCACCCAAAATGGACCAGAAACTTAAGCCCAAACACACAGTTTACCTTGTTCTGCGCATGTAAGATACGTGTGTCTGGTGGGCGCGTCCCATATATTGAACGCATAAGTGACTTTGACGCCCATCCTGCCACCACCCCTGTCTGCCAGCTTTATCTTGTCTCAGTGATTTCCCTTTTCTCCCCTGGTATCCCGCCCTCCTTCGTCTTTTCTCCTTTCTCTCTTGGTCTTCCTCTTCTTCCTTCTTCTTTCCGTTTTTGATCTTGTCCCTACTTGTTTTCCTGATCTTTCATTCTTTCTTCACTTTACCTTCCTTTTATTTTTCCGTTTCTAGCGCACCAGTTGCTGCTTTTATTCTTCTCTAAAGCAGGTTCTTGTTTCTCGTTCATTCATTTCCGTCTCTGTAATTCTACATACAAACGGTCACGACCAGACTCCTCCCAGCCGCCACCATGAAGTTCAACGTCGTCTTGATCCTGCGGGCTGTGCAGCTGTGCATGTCTCTGATCGTGCTTGGTCTCTCTGCCTATGGTATGTTGTTGAGATACCTGGCGCCGCACTTGTCCTTGTCGAACGAGGGGGACATAAGGGCCTCAACAAGACAAGAGAACAAATGCTAACTCATGAAAAGTTGTCAACTGGTACACCATGGACACCCTGACGGCATCCCCCAGCCAGATCAACTTCCTGGTCGCTGCGCCGGTCTTCTCGCTGCTGACCATCTGCTACACCGAGGTCACCTCCCGGAAGCTCACTCGCTGTAAGATATTCTCAAACAGACGCGCGAGAAAAAGAAAAAAAGAAAAAAAGAAGGAGGTGGCTCTAAGGAGGGCACCCAGCGAAAGAAGTGCAGAAAACACCCTAGGTAGGATGGAGATGCTCAATGGGACTAACCCCCAAAATAGTCTACAGCGCTTATGTGGCTATCGGCCTCGACGTGCTCAACTCGGTCATGTACTTTGGCGGCTTCATCGCTCTTGCTGTCTTCCTCAACGGTCTCCTCTTCTGCCGCGGCATGGTCTGCGGTGCCGCCCGCGCCGACACTGCTTTCGCCGCCATCTCGTGGGTTGCCTGGACCGCCTGCGCAGGCCTCGTGGCCAAGGATGTGTTCAAGATGGGCTTCCGCAAGCCGGCCAAACTCTCAGAACCGAAGCCTGAGATGAAGGATGCAGCCAGCTACGCATAAACGAATCGACACTGTGATTCAGGAGTTCGCTGTCTGAGAAATTCGATATCCAGCCAAGAACAACAGACGGCGATATACTATCAAAAGATGGTAGTACGGGCCTCTCTTTGTTCGAAAAATTTCCGGGTAGACAATGGCAACAAACTTGACGCTCGACGACTCGACGATTCTCAACAAAGGCCGTTCGAAGGGAACGGCAGGGGAATACGGGGACAAGCTGTAAGGCTGGGTCCAGACGACCACAGCTGTGCTGGGTTTGTTGGCTAGCTTTACGAGGGGGTGGACGTGCTTGTGATGTGTTATTAAGGAACCTTTTATTTCTCGAACTCGATCTATTTATTTCCCGGAAGACGGAAGAAGTTTGGGGAAAGGGTCCAGGCTGGCGTGAGGTTTACAAGGAATCGTTTTTTGTTTCTTCTCTCTTCGATCATTATTGATACATATAAACAACACTTGCAGAATTTGGACGACGGCACGACTTGGGACATGACTTGAAGATCCGAGAACTGACCCATATATTCAGACCAAAATGACTGCATCTCCATCCCACCTTTCATCGGAGCTCTGCAACGTCGGTACCTCGATGGCTGTCAACAGCAAAACTGACAACCAATGAGAACCGAAAGCGACACTTGGGAACCTGGGGTCAGGCACACACGTCCATGATACCCAGGATGGTGACATTTGCCTTGCCAAAAACCCAAAAACCCCAACGGGCACCACGTCATACCTTCCATGATGCAAGTGACCTGGAGAAACACGCGAAAACAGACTTAAGCGAGAATGACCCCCAAATATTTCGACTTCGTGTGACCACCACGACATATCGTGGAAAAGACGCAAAAACGGCCCAGAATACCCGTGAACACCATGGCAAAAAGAGCCAAGAGAGTCTAAGAGAGTCTAGGAATGCCACACCACTTTGCTCCCCAATTCGCCCATTGTGCCAAATCGCAGATGGTGAAAGCCGTGGCCAGTCTTCCGTCATCTGGTGCCCTTGGCCCGTGGAGCCTTGCTGGCTACCCCACAAAGCTGGCCTTCCGGGGGCCTGGTTGGTCGCTGGAGAAAGCCTCCGATGGCGTGCTTGCTCAACCCCCACTTTTCCGTCCTAAACAGGCAATGGCCCAACAGAAAGCCAGAGAGCTGTTTTGTTAGACAGGTCGGAATGGCACGACGAACGCAAGACTCGGACACACGCCATTGAAAATTGGACAAGGAAGGAGCAAGTGAGGGGGAAACGGGAAAAGCCAGACAATTGACAGAGGAGAGGAGGACGGAGGAAGGAGGGGTTCAGGTCCTAGGGAGGCCAGTCGCTTTCCAGACTTATTTACCTTCCTGCCGCCATCGGCGCGACAATAAAACAGAAAACGTTCCTGCCATTTTTGAAGAAGCTATCCCCTCCTGCCTCTGCACCTCTTTGCTTGCTTGCACTTGATGCGCGTGTAGATTTCGTGTACTCTCTTCTCTCTGTCGGACCTTGTCCTGCGTGTCGTGATCCTCAAATACGTCCATTTACAACCTTCCTTTTTAGAACAGCTTCTGCTCGTCGACGTCAACCATGTCTGAACTGTCGAAGCACTTCGAGACCCTGCAGCTTCATGCCGGCCAGGAGCCCGACAAGGCCACCAATGCGCGCGCCGTGCCCATCTATGCCACTACGGTGCGTGATGAGACCCGAGTATATCCCAGAACGAAGAAAAAGAGCAGAAAGAGAGAACGAAAGGAAGACAGAGAAAAGGGAAACGAGCTGGAGCTAACATGACACTCGTCCTCAGAGCTATGTCTTCAACGACTCTGCCCATGGCGCCCGCCTGTTTGGCCTCAAGGAGTCCGGCAACATCTACAGCCGTCTGATGAACGTGAGTTGTTTTCTGAAATTTGCTAGAGCATGGTGTTCAGTCGAGATCCGAGAGAGACTCTTCGGGAACTTCGTGAGATCCGAGCAGCAGGCCCAACATAGGAAAGGGCAGTCCAAGCTGACAATCCGCTTCCCAGCCCACCACCGATGTCTTTGAGAAGCGCATTGCTGCCCTCGAGGGTGGTATTGCCGCCGTGGCCACGGCGTCGGGCCAGGCCGCGCAGTTCCTGGCCATTGCGGCGCTGGCGCAGGCGGGCGACAACATTGTGTCGACGTCCAACCTGTACGGTGGCACGTACAACCAGTTCAAGGTTGCCTTCCCGCGGCTGGGCATCACCACCAAGTTTGTCAACGGCGACGACCCGGAGGAGCTGGCCGCCGCCATCGATGACAAGACCAAGGCCGTGTATGTCGAGAGCATTGGCAACCCGCGCTACAACGTGCCCGACTTTGAGAAGATTGCCGAGCTGGCCCACGCCAAGGGCGTGCCCGTCGTCGTGGACAACACCTTTGGCGCGGGCGGCTACTTTGTGCGCCCCATCGAGCACGGCGTCGACATTGTCGTGCACTCGGCTACCAAGTGGATCGGCGGCCACGGCACCACCATTGCCGGCGTGGTCATTGACAGCGGCAAGTTCGACTGGGGCAAGCACGCCGACCGCTTCCCCCAGTTCGTCGAGCCGTCTGACGGCTACCACGGCCTCAAGTTCTGGGAGACCTTCGGCCCCGCCACGTTTGCCGTCCGCGTGCGTGTCGAGATGCTGCGCGACTTTGGCCCGGCCCTCAACCCCTTCGGCGCCCAGCAGCTGCTGATCGGCCTCGAGACCCTGAGCCTGCGCGGCGAGCGCCACGCCCAGAATGCCCAGGCCCTGGCCGAGTACCTCGAGAAGAGCCCCAACGTCGCCTGGGTCTCGTACCCGGGCCTGCCCAGCCACCCCTCGTACGAGCTGGGCAAGAAGTACCTTCCGCGCGGTGGCGGCGGCGTGCTCAGCTTTGGTGTCAAGGCCGGCACCGGCGCTGCCGGCAGCCTGGTCGTGGACAACCTGAAGCTGGTGTCCAACCTGGCCAACGTGGGCGACTCCAAGACGCTGGCCATTCACCCGTGGACCACGACGCACGAGCAGTTGTCGGACGAGGAGAAGCTCAGCTCGGGTGTGACCGAGGACCTGATCCGCATTTCTGTCGGCACGGAGCACATTGACGACATCATTGCCGACTTTGAGCAGGCCTTTAAGGCGGCAGGGGCAGCGGGCGAGGCCACGGCATAGAGAGGAAAGGGACAAGTAAGAAAAAGAAAAAGAAAGGAGCAAGTGGGGACCGGGAGCGTTTGAATTCGCATAACACAGAAAAACAAAGGGGAAGGTTATGTATGGGATTGGATATACCAGCAAACACCCCGACTATGATCTGCTTCTTTTCTCCATGGTAAAAAAAAAGGAGAAAACGAGCAAGAAGGGCAAAACCAAATAAAATAGGACACAAATAAAACCAAATACCCATTTTACACAACTTTGGAGTATGCGCCCCTATCTGAAGCTATCTGTTGACTTTGAAAACTGCCCCGAATTGTAGTGAAGTTTGGAACCTGTCTAGTGGGATGCTGCTGGGCAGTCGCAGTTGCACTGGCAGCTCAGCAATACAGGGGAGGGGGTGGTGGCTGTGACCCACCCCCAAAAGTTCAGGTAAGCAAAATTAGCGTGGTTTCTAGTTCACTACGTGTCGACGAAGCCTTGGGGGACGACCACCGTCCAGAGACGACGTCCCATCGACTGGTTGCGACACAACCGACAACGCCTCTCCTTGTCGACAGCATACCTCTCGCAGACTTTAGACAGACCAAAAAAAAAAAGGCAACCCTATCGACCATGCGTCTCCTCTCCTCCCTCCCATCGTCGTCGTCGGCGCTGCTCCTGCTGCTCGCCGCAGCTTTTGGTACTGTCTCGGCCAAGCATGCCGTCGCCGACACCCCTCCGTCCGTCGCCGTCACCTTCCAGATCGGCCTCCCGAAGGCAGCCGCCGGCCAGCAGGACTCCGCCGTCCTGGCCGACCAGGCGTTTCTCGCGCAGATCCCGTCGTGGACGCGCGCCACCCTCGAGGCCGGCGACGGCAAGCAGTTTGTCTCCGCGCCGCTGACGGCCGACGGCGCCTTTGTGTTTGGGAATGTGACGGCGGGGTCGTACCTGGGGGAAGTGCACTGCTCGGTGTTTGCGTTTGGCCCGATGCGCGTGGACGTGGAGGGGGCCCCCGAGGGGGGTCCCGAGGCGGGCACCACCGGCGGCCTTCCTGCCGTGCCCGTGGCGGTGTCCGCCTTTGAGACCTTCCGGGGCAACAGCTGGGACAACAAGGGCGAGGCCCTCCCGCGGACCGGACCGTCGTCGTTTCTGGTGCGGCCCTACTCGGCCGCGCGGAAGCAGTTCTACACCGAGCGGAGCACGTTTTCGGCGCTGAGCGTCTTTAAGAACCCGATGATCTTGATTGGGATGGTGACCATGGGCATCGTCGTGGGGATGCCGTACCTGGTGGACAATAGTACGTTTTTTTTTAGGGGAGGGGGGGGGGTTCTTTTTTTTCGGTTTGGCGTAGCAGGCAGCTTGGGAAGTCCCTGGTTGCACGCTTCCTGGGGGAGACCCTGGTTGTCTTGAAGGCGCCACCAACTTCCTTGGTCACCCTTTCTTTGCCCCGTTTGGCCCTACAGATACTAACGAGACTCTCTAGTGGACCCCGAAATGCGCGCCGAGTGGGAGGAGCGCCAAAAGTCCAGCCCGGTGAACGGCCTGTTGAGCCCCGGCGGTGGTGGTGGACGGGGCGCACCCGGCGGCAGTTTCGACATGGCGGCCTTCCTGGCCGGAAGCAGCCAGCCAGCAAGCAGCAGTGGGTCGCGGAGCGGGAGCCCCGGGCCGAAGAACCAAGGAGGCGGAGGAGGTGTTCGGAGGTGATCGAGTGGGGAGACGGTCGACGGAGGAAGGCCATGGGAGGGGGGGGGGAGAGAGAGAGACAAGAGAGAAAAAAAAACGGCGAAGCAATGTGTTTTTCGGGGAACCTATTCCCTTTTTTGGGTTGTATTATTCACTACAGGCATAGACGAGTTCACATGGGAGCATGCGAGGACGGGAAGAGGAATTAGAAAAGTTGTAGCGATGGATTCGTTTGTACTTTGTTGTTTCAACTATTTAATGGGGGGGTTGAAAGGCTCCGAATACAAAAGCAGAAAAAAAAGAGTTCAAAGTCCACCGAGATCATAGGACCAGATGGTGCTGGAAAGATCATGTGTCGTAGCTCGTGTTGAAAACCGACGAGATGACCAAGACGGTTAAGAAAAGGCAGCGAAAGACAAAGCCTCTCCTTGCATGAAAAGTGGGGGGAATGGGCACAAACCAACACAATATCAGGGAAACAAGAACAAAAAACAGACAACAAAACAAGAGTACTTTGTGGGTTTCTTGGCGAAGAACCAACTTTCCGCCATTCTCAGAGAATGGGAAGGAGACAGGGTGGGAAACACAAAACAAAGAGACACAACGTTTCGACACATATATCGTCGTTAAATGCAACACAGAAAGTATCCTCCTTCCGAGAGTGAGACATTGACCTCATCAGCATGGGACTCTTTTTTTCAGCACACACACACACACACACACACGCACAGGGACAGGGTGAGGACAACACCTCTCTCTCTCTCCACTTTGCTTAAAAGTCGCCGCCACCAAAGTCACCACCACCGTCACCACCAAAATCACCGCCGCCATCACCGCCCCAGTCACCGCCGCCGTCGCCGCCACCATCATCGCCGCCGTCCAGAGCCTCGCCCAGGAGCATGCCACCCAGCAGACCACCACCGACACCGAGCGCCGCAGCACCGGCCGTGCCCATGCCACCCGACTTCTGCGGGCGGCCGTACTGCTGCTGCTGCTGTTGGCCGCCATAGAAGCCGCCTTGTGGTGCCGGCTGGCCGTAGTAGCCGCCCGGCGCGCCCTGTGGGGGGCCGTAGCCACCACCACCATAGCCCTGCGGGGGCCCGTAGCCGCCGCCGTAGCCCTGCTGCGGGGGACCGCCATAGCCACCGCCGTAGCCTTGCTGGGGAGGGTAGCCTTGCTGGGGGTAGCCCTGCTGCGGCCCGTAGCCTTGGCCGGGGTAGCCCGCGTGGCTGCTGCTGCTGCCGTACTTGTTCTTGTTCTTGCTGGTGCCGAGGAGCTTGCCGAGCAGGCCGCGCGAGCCGGAGGACTCGCTGACCGGAGCAGCATCGGAACCGCCGGGAACAGCAGCCGCGCCGGCAGCACCGCCAGCAGCCGCGCCACCGGCCAGGTAGGAGGCAGCGGCGCCGCCACCGCTGTTGCGCTGGTTCTCCTCCTCCTGGAGCTTGCGGGCGTAGGCCTCGTCGTCGAGCTCGGACTGGCTCTTCTTCTCACCCTCGTTGAAGGGGTTCTTCTTGGAGTCGGTGGGCGCGGAGCCGGGGCCAGGAGAGTAGCTGGGCGGCGGGCCGTCGGGGGAGCCGTCGGCAGGCCGGGCCGGGGCGGTGGGCTTGTCCCATTGGGACTTCTTGGTGTACGTGTTGACGTAGAACCTGGAGGGGGTGTGTGTTAGACACGGAACACAGAGGAAGAGGAGAAGAAATGAGGACAGAGAAAACAAGAGACAACAACCCGAAGCAGAGCTCAGGAAGATCGCAGCAGATTATAGCAGCGCAAAACAACAACAACAAAAAGACGGGCTTACCATTCTTTGTACTGATCGTTCCACCGGGCAACCCAGCCCTCGGGAACCTTGGGCGGCGGCGGCCCGGTCGGGGCCTCAAAGTCGGCCATCAGAAGCAGGGGAAAAGGAAAGGCCGTGAAAAGAGAAAAGCCGGCTGGCAACAAAAAACAATGGGAACACGAAGAGTAGAGACGCTCTTCTCAGGCTCCTCTGTGGAAGAGAGAAAGTGAGAAAAAGTAAGAAACACAAAATGTTCCAGCGGCGCAAAGGAAAGAACAAAAGGAAGAGGGAGAGAGAGGAGGGGGGTTCGAAGGGGCTTAGAAGCGGAGGAGAGGGTGAGGGATAATGGCGGGTCCCGCTAGATATAGCGAAGCAGCGGGCTGGCAATGCTAGTTAGGGACACACTGTATTAGGAGACAGGCAGAGCCCAGAGAAGCCCCGGCTGCCGGCCCGTTTCAGCAGGCGTCAAGTCGCAGCTGCGCAAACCCAGACAAAATCCAGAGTGGTGGGCAATCCCCGTGGAACCCCCGTGGCCACAACGGCTTGTAGGCAGCCAAGAAGAGAAGCCGAGAAACGTCAGATAGCCTCCTGCGCCCCCCTCTGGAGAGCGCCAGAAGCACGCAGAACGGAGGCCTTCGGTTTGCTGTCGTTTGCGCTGGTGGCCCCCGCCTCTTCGCCCGGGTGCGTCTAAGTGAGGGGCAAACAAGCTGACGCCGAGTGCTTTGTCCAAAGGAGGGGCGGTGCCATGCTCGACTGCTGGCCTGCTGGACGGCCTGGGTGCAGGTCAGGGTTCATGCCAAGACAGCTACGCGAGCGTAGTGACTAACAAGACTCGTGAGATGGTTGAATCGCTCTGGAGAATAGGCGACTTGGGTGGAATCAGGTTATGCATCTTTGGACAGCGTGCATGGTCGGTCGTTCTTTCCCGCTGCTCGCTGGCTGGCGGCAACGCTTCCCCGAAAACAGCAGGAGCTGTGGTCGCAGAAGGAACTACGCTGCGGGAAGGAAGACACACACGCTTTGGACGTCTTTTTAGTGTTGTCTCTGTCCACTGTCTCTGTCCATCCACACACGCACCCCCCGCTGTGCGAGGCAAACCCCGCCGGACATCTACGCGTATTTGGCAACAGAACTCACAGCTAGGGCCGTGTCGATCTCGCCGTCGTTCTTCTGTCTCCCTTCTGTCTTCCATCTTCCTGCCCTTTTCCCGTCTCTCATTAGTTAAGACTCATCTGCTGCGCCTCGCTGGCTGTGTTTGGGAAGAGTCGTCGTTGCAAGAAGATAGCAGAAGGTGGGGCAAAATCGCGATAGCGCAATTGTCATGGGGTGGCGGCCTCTTTCTTAGCGTTTAGCGTGCTAGTTTCGCACTGTGGCTCGTGCAGGGACCCAGCCAGTCAGTGAGCTTGTCCAAAGCCAACAGAAAGACGCGAGAGATCTCGAAATCGGATCTATCCTGCGAATCAGCGGGTAGGCAATCCTGGTCACAGAAGCCAAGAAACCCTTGTCTGGGAACATCAACGAGCAACGAACACCCCGGAGAAGCCAAGACAACGAAATCACGGACCCAGTTTCGGGCTCAAATAAGATACAGAGTGCTAGTATAAAAATTAAGGTAACAATATACTATGAATGCCCTGACAGGCCTTGTCAGGCCAAGCGCCCCAAACAACGAGGGAAACTAAAGTCTTGAAAAGCTTGAAAAAGCTCAAAGCTCACAGCTCGAAAGCCCCTGGTGATGATACCCTGTCCCCAGACCAGAAAAACAGAAACAAAATAGCTGCTCAAATCTACAAAATCCATTCTACTCCCTGTCCCGTGGGCGGGGCGGTTCTATTCCTAAATGGCAGACCGGAACGAACCGAAAAGACACAAACAAAGCAAGAAGCGACAGCAGGCAAAAAAAAAAAAAAGGACAGAAGTCGCTATGCTAGGAGGTGGTGCGGGCGGGATTTGCAGCCAATATCCAAACGAAGACAAAATAAAAACCCCCCGATTCTGTCGCCGATCCTGTTACCTACTCCATTTCCGACTCCAAATTCCCATAATCAATACACATCGCGATGGCGCCGATAGTCGTCGTCGTCGTCCAACCCGAGTCCGCCGCGGCGCCCTCCAAAGAGATACGCAGCCTCCATGCAGTAGCCGCCGCCACCGTTTGCCATGCGCGTCTCGCTGCCGTAGCAGATAACCACAGCGTCCACAATGCCGCTGAGAATGCCCTCCATCGCGCCAAGCACGCCCCAGCCGATGAAGCTGGCAATGAGACCCACCACATATGCGTAGGCGCTGCCCCGAATGCTGGTGCCGCTTCCTTCGGGCAGAGAGATACGCAGCTGTCGTGCCGTGATGACCCATCCGGCGAAACCGAGCGCCATAGCCATGATGAACCGCGTGGCATGCAGCAGCAGCTTGGCCAGTCGGTATGGAAGCAGTGGCGCCGCCGACCCGGCGCCATATCGCCGTCGCCGGCCATTGAAGGCCCGCGGAGTCAAGGTCGTCGTCGGCGCCTGCGGAGACAAGAAGTCCAGCTGGCTCAGTCCCTGGGACGACATGGCCAGATTCTGCGAGTGGATGGCCGAGTATGTCAGAGTGAGCGGGTTTGTCAGGGCCGCAATGGGCGTCGGGATAAACGAGTAGAAGAACAGGCCGACGCCGCTGGCCAGCCGCTGGGGTAGTACCAGCAGGGGGAGCCGCACGGCCAGGGCTAGCAGCGTAGACAGGCAGATCGAGCCAAATATCGTCGTCACTGCGTGATGCAACGCTGCTGACACGACTTCCGGCGACGACGGCGCCGGCTGCACATTGCGGTGGAAGTACCACTGGGAGACCGTAGCGGCCGTGGTTCCGCGCTGCACGCCTGAGATAACCGACAGCGTCCAGATGTACATCAGCACAAAGTAGATGCCGAGCCACCAGCTGCTCGTGCTGATGATGAAGCGCGACAGCTTGCTCGAAAACGACCCGCCCAGGAAGACGCGCGTGAACATGGCCAGCCAAGCCCACGTCCAGAAGACCACGAGCGCAAGGCACCCCATGCCCACGAGAACTAGAGCTGAGTTCGCTGCCAGGATACGGCTAGAGAACTCCAGAATCTCAATGGACGACCGCAGGGCCGACCGGCCCTTCCACACCAGGTACACCCATACCACAGCAGCCGCGCCAGGAATAATTGACGCCCAGCGCATCACCACGTCTTGGAGATGGGAGCTGCCGGTATTGCCGCCCTTGTAGCTAGAAACGAACGGGTAGACGGTGAAGGAGAGTAGAATGACCGGGACGGCCACGATGATCAGCGCGACCAGGTACCGTGCAAACGACCGGAGGGCAGCAAGCCACACAAGAGACACAACAACAGCCACGAGCGTGTCGACAGCCAGCAGGTGGAAGGAAGACAGTAGCGTCGTGTAGATGGTGTCGCCCCATGGCTGCTTGCTACTGCCAGACGACGTGTGCAGGTACACCAGAATGAAGGTGGCAAAGAGGGAGGCCAGCGCAATGAGGTAGACCCAAGCAAAGAAGGGATCGTGGCGGAACAGCTCGCCATCCGATGGAGTGGCCTCTGTCCCGGCCGCACCATCGAGTATACTGCTGCTCACAGGGTCGCGGCCCGCGGCAAGGTTTGCATCGCTGCCTGCACCGCCGTGGTGGAGGAAGCCTTGTTCAGACTCGTTTGTCGAATCTCGGCGCAGGCCGAACCGCCCGGCAGTATGAGTGCGTGAGGGGTTGAACTTTTGAAACGCAGGCGGGTGGTCGCCGTCATCGTCGTCGTAATCACCGTCGTCCTGTGGTGCCTCTGTCGTCAAATCCATTGGCGGCTCGCTATCGGCAATCGTTGACTCGAGGCCAATGTCCACCATCTTCCCGCGGCCCGACTCGCTCTCGTGTACGGACGAAGTCGAGTCGTCAGGCCGCCGCAGGTTGAAGCCAGCCGCAACCCCTTTGCCCTTTCTCATGTCCTCCACTTCCGCCCGGGATGTCGGTAATGCGAGTCGTCCGCCGGCTGCGGACCGGTAGTAGCCACGATCACCGTTCCAACTGCTCCGAATCCCAGCTCTGCGCCCGCCCTGTGCCTCATTGGTTTGAAACCCGTCGGCATCGAACTGGTCGTCGGCGGCAGCCTCGGCTGCGGCCGTGGTCGTGAATGGTCTTGTTGATGCTGGCCCCGATGTTGTCCTTCGCCCGCTGCCAGTCAGCAGCTCGTCCTCTTCGCCCTCCTGGCTCTCGCCTAGTGATGTGCGGCTGCGGTCGTTCTCGGTTCCCGAGCTCTCGTCCAGGCGACTGGCGGCAAAGACCCGCCGTGACCGTTGCAGGGCATACAGGTCGGCGGCCTCCCTATCGTGTTCATCCTCGTCGTCATCTACGTCGCGATCCTCGTCCTCCTCGTGAATGTCGGCGCGGCTGTGGAAGAGTGGTGCGTCGGGGGCCGCGGTCGAGTAGCGAGAGGCAAAGTTCAGCTGGCCGAAGCGCGAGCCGCCGGAGCTCTGGTAGGGGTTTCCCGAGGCAGCGAATCCGCGGCCCAGAAACGAGCGGCCGTAAGGCTTCGGGGCCCGGGGGGCCCGGGAGGCGGTGGACCACTCTTGCCGTCGGCTAGATGCGTCGCCCGCACCAGAAGGTATTCTCGAGCTGTTGTCGCCTGCGTTGTCGTCCCCTGTTGGTGGCTGGCCGAAATTGGATAACCGCGACTGGGACTGTGCCAGGAACCTGGACGCATCTAGAGCGGAGAGGAAAGCCGCGTGTCAGACAGAGAACCCCCCCAAGACCGAGAAAGAGCAGGAATGCAGCAGTATAACACTCGAGAGAGACACTCACATTCCGAGAACATCTTCGATGTCCTCCCCCACAAGCAGCCGCGATAGCGAGACTAGACGGCGTTATCGTCCTGTCGTGCTGGGCGGTGAACTTGCAGAAACGAAGGTCGTTTTAGGTTTGGGGTCGAAATTTCTTGCGTGTTTGTTCTTGTTTGCGTGCGTCTGTGTGCGGTTTGCTCGAGTACGGGTGTTTGCCGTGGGTTGCTGTCGCCCGAGTTGAACGGTGGCAGGGCTGCGTTGGGGGTCAGGCAGAGGAGGTCGAGGTTCAGGCAAGCGCCAGGAATATAGCGGCAGAACCAGGAGTAGCACGAGACCTGCGGTGTGGATGACTCTGTCTGCCGATAGATGACGGGTGATGCAGCGTGGCGGGGCGGCAACAGAGACAGGGCGGACAGTAGCAATAAAAGGCTTAGACGGATAGGCAGCGTAGTAAGAATGCGTAGAGAGCTGCTGTAGGACGTCTCCGGGCGGGCGCCAGGGGGGAAGATAGGCAGAATAGGGCAAGCGATGACGGAAGTGGAGGCAGCCTACTCGTAGGCGCTGCAGAGGCGTTGTTGGCTGGCCTGGCCGCGATAACGAATGCCGAGCGTCTGTTCGGGTTCGATTTGAGTGCTTTTTTGTTTTTTTCTATTTGATCAGATAGAAGTGGCGCATATCTGAAAGCAGCGAAGACGAGCAAGAAAGACAAATCAAGACAGATTGTGGATACAAAGAACAGAAAGAACGGAAAGGACGGAAAGAACGACGAAAAAATGAAGCTTCTGTGCTGCCTGTCGTCGGGAAGGTAACTAACTACACCGTACGAGGAACCCCTGTCCGTCCAGTGCTTGCCTGAAGCGGCACGGAAAAGGCAGCAGCAGCGCTGCTGACCGCCTGCATGTGAAGCTTGCGTTCTGGGTCGCTCCTTCTGCTTCCGTGGTGGAACCGCCGCCTGTGCAGGTCCCCACCACCGAGCGATGGCCGATTAATACATACTACAGTAGATACTGGGGTGCGCATGCGCTGCTGAGCCAGGTTGACAGCTTAGTAAATCGAGCATGCCAATGAGCTCTGGCTGACTGGAACAAATCGCTCTTTCCGCATTCCGCTCATCTGCTTGCGCTTTATTGGACTATATCGTGTCGGACGCCTTCTGGGACGCCTCTCCACGTCCACGGTGGTCCTTCGCTGAACACCCAGCAGGCATCCCGCATCCTGTCATGCTATAAGCCTCTCTTGTCATGCGTTGGCATTCGAGCGATAAAAGGGTCACTCTGCTGCCAAAACAAAGAAATCCATTGGGCACCGGCCGTCCGTGGATCAAAGTGACCAGAAACACTGGCCAGCCAAACTGGTCAGGCGCCTGAGCCGTGGTAGTGCCTGGCGCACTGCTGCTCTCTCTGGAGCTTGCCCGACCCCACTGCACCGCATGCCCACCCACCAGGAAGGGGCCCCGAAAGCACCATGGGTCCCCCTTCTGCCAGGTCCCGTGAGGCCCCAGCACAGACGGACATGGGTGGCTTTCCCACTGGTGGCCGATCGCATCCCCAATCTGGCAGGGTCCGCCAGTTTGCCTATCTGGTGTACACCGTCCCGCCCACTGCTTGCCCAGCTTCTTCATCTCCCTGGTTCTTAGCTTCCCACACTCCCGCCAACTGCATTTGCTCGCGTGTTTTTATATTCCCATGTGCGCATGTGTGCCTGACCGCCTTGTGCTCACTCTCCTTTTTGCCTTATCTGCTGCTGCATAGTTTGTGTTGCGATTGTTTGCGGCCTTGTTCTTGTGCTCTCTTGCATTTGCCTCGGCCTTTACGCCTTCACGATCCTCCGCTGTGACGACTAGTTACGACGTACGACACGACCTGCGCACACGTCTGTTCTTGACTTCCGCTCATTCACATCTCCCCCTCCCCCCTTTTTTTCTTCTCCTCCTCCTCCTCCTCGTCGCCCACGCTCCTCTTCCTCCCTCATGTCGTCGACCCCTCCGCCCTCGTGGGACTACATCGCAAAGCTCGTGTGCATCGGCGACTCTGGCTGCGGCAAGAGCAGCTTGACCATCCGCCTGTGCGAGGGCCGCTTTGTCGCCCACCACGACGTCACCATCGGCGTTGAGTTTGGCAGCCGCATCGTCCCGGTTGGGCCGCCACACAGCCGCGCAATCTTTCCGCCAAAGAGCTCATTACCAGCCGACACATCCAACGACCCCTCTTCGCTGTCGTCGCCGCCACCAACAGCAACAGCCGACGTGGCTGCCGCCTCTCCTGCAAATGGCCTCCCCAAGCCGCCGCTGCGCCAGTCGGTCGCCCCGCAGAAACACATGAAGCTCTCCCTCTGGGACACCGCCGGCCAGGAGACGTACAAGTCTGTCACGCGCTCCTACTTCCGCGGTGCCTCCGGCGCTCTCCTCGTCTTCGACCTCTCCCGCAAACAGACGTTTCTCCATGTCAAGGACTGGCTCGATGACCTCCGCCAGATCGCCGACCCGGACATTGTGGTCGTGCTGGTCGGCAACAAGGCCGACCTCACCCAAGACGGCGAGGAGAACAAGCGACAGGTTACCCGCGAAGAGGCTCAGGATTGGGCACGACGCAACGGCGTTCTAGAATACGTGGAGACGAGCGCCAAGAGCGGCGAGAACGTGGAGCACGCTTTCCTGCGGGTGGCCGACCGGATCTACCAGAACATCAAGGCTGGCCGGTACGACTTGAACGACCGACGGTCCGGAGTCAAGGGACCTGGTGCCACCGCCGCCACTGCCGCCGCCTCAGCCGGTCACGGGCGGGCGCTGAAGCTGGATGCGAACGCCGCGCGTGGCAGCAGCTGCTGTTGAGCTCCTCCCCGTAGAGCTTGATACCGAAAGAGATACAGCTGAACCCAACGAACCAAACCAAACAAGCA
This sequence comes from Raffaelea ambrosiae, assembly GCA_002778195.1. Taxonomy (NCBI): domain Eukaryota; kingdom Fungi; phylum Ascomycota; class Sordariomycetes; order Ophiostomatales; family Ophiostomataceae; genus Raffaelea; species Raffaelea ambrosiae. The sequence continues at coordinate 1,766,938 of PCDI01000004.1, read as the reverse complement.
GACACCAATTACACGAGCTACTCTGCGAGGGCGGGAACCAGACCAGCGTTAATTCCCAGAGTCTCGTCAAATCGAAAGGATCTTTCTTTTTTCTTCATACCCCTGGGCAAATTGTGGATGTGAGGGAGGCCCGTTGCGTCGACCAACTAGACGTAAGTTGACTTGAGTTCTACACGATACTTGGGGTTTTTTTGTGGGAAGAGAACACAAGTACAAGTAGACAGGAAAGCACAAAACAACAACCGCTGCCTCTGGCGGCGACGTGCAGGACGCCGAAGGCGTGGGCCAGGAGGAAACCGACAAAGGCGGAACTGGATGTCTGTGTGGGGAGTTCACGGGGCTCAAAATACCGCAGAGGTAGTAATGTGGTGGCTGGCTCTTTATGTAAAAGACACAAAGGAACAATGTTTCCACGTCGCTGGACGCAACAACAAGTCTTTCCTGGCCAGAACACAGAATCAACACAGAATCAAAGTATTACACGTGGTAGCTCATGAGAGACGTAAGGGGCTATATTTAGGAGCGTTTTTATCACGCGATGGGTCACGTGTGACGCGTCAGACTAGATAACACGTTTCTTCCGGTGAAAGGGGCTACACGGTATAAATTGTCAGATAAGCCACTCAGTGAAATTTAATCGACGACCTACACCAGATATTAACCTCTTCATACCATCTCCCCCATCCCCAATGACCACGATGGCTGTACCGTCTGCCACGACGTCTGGCGCGCAGCCAACCAACTCTGACAGCGTCCGCCGCCGGACTGCCGCCGAGCCTGACGCGGCGCCCCTGGTCGAGCCTGACGAGGCGAAGGTGGCCACCAAGAAGGTGTCTGCTCTGCAGGTCCTTGCCTCGTGGGAGGTTGTCATTGCACCCATCATCTTCACGGCCATTGCTCTGTTCACACGTCTCTACAAGATTGGCCTCTCCAACATCGTCACCTGGGATGAAGCACAGTAAGTTTCTGACCTGACGCTGACCTGACGCGTTCTGGCTCTCGTCAGCCGGACGCGTCATGGCTTCTTTCCGTCTCTTCCTGTCCCTTCTCCGTCAAACCGACGCGTTTTTCTGTCCTCCCCTCGTCAATCTAACGCCTGTCTTCTCTCTCTGCAGTTTCGGAAAGTTCGGCTCGCACTACCTCCAACATACTTTCTACTTTGACGTCCACCCTCCCCTGGGCAAGCTCCTAGTGGGCCTCTCGGGTTACATCGCTGGCTACAATGGCACCTTCGAGTTCAAGTCCGGCGATGCCTACCCGCCCGAGATCGACTTCTGGACCATGCGTGCCTTTAATGCCATGTTCGGTGTCGTGACGGTTCCTATGGCATAGTATGGGCTCCCCTCACTAGTCTGCTTGTTTGATTGCTTGGGTTTTGTCCCACTGTGTTTGAGTGGGCTTCTTGGCATTGGGCCCGATGCTGACAGCTGGACTCTCTTAGCTTTACTGCCCGCACGCTCGACTTCTCTCGTCCCGCTGTCTGGTTCGTCACGTTGATGGTCCTCTGCGAGAACAGCTACACCACGATCTCCCGTATGCTTCTCTTACCATTGCGACGTCCCCTTCCTTTTGCCAGCCATGAACAACCCCGACTTACATGCTCTTAGGTTTCATCCTCCTGGACTCGATGCTGCTCTGCGGCACTGTTTCCACGGTTCTGTGCTGGGCCAAATTCCACAAGCTGCAGAAGCAGAGTTTCGAGCCCGAGTGGTTCTTCTGGCTGTTCATGACTGGCCTGAGCATTGGCTGCGTGACCAGTGTCAAGCTTGTCGGCCTGTTTGTCACTGCCATGGTTGGTCTGTACACGGCTGAGGATCTGTGGAACAAGTTTGGCAACCTGAAGATCAAGCCGGTTCGTGTATCCCTTTTTTTGTTTTTGGAATAAGTAGGAGAGAGAGAGAGAGAGAGAGAGAACTAACAAAAAACAGCCTGAGCTTGCCGCCCATGTCGCTGCACGAGTGGTTGGTCTTATTATTCTGCCCTTCCTCGTCTACCTGCTCAGCTTCGCCATCCACTTTGCTGTCCTTACCCACACCGGCCCCGGCGATGCCCAGATGAGCTCGCTCTTCCAGGCGAACCTGGAGGGCACTGAGGTTGGGAAGGGCAGCCCTCTTGAGGTTGCTCTCGGTTCCCGGGTAACCCTGAAGAACATGGGCTATGGAGGCGGTCTGCTCCATTCCCACGTCCAGTACGATACTTTTTCTTGACCTCGAAGCGTCAACTCTGTACGTGTAACAACGCTGACATCTCTCTCTTCGCCAGAACCTACCCGGAGGGCTCGAGCCAGCAGCAGGTTACCTGCTATCACCATAAGGACGCAAACAATGAGTGGTTCTTCTACCCTACCCGCGAGGAGGCTCCGCTTGACAACGAGGAAGAGCCGCGCTTTATTGGCGACAACGATTTGATCCGCCTCATCCACGCCCAGACCGGCCGCAACCTGCACTCCCACGAAATTGCCGCCCCCGTCACCAAGGCCGAAAAGGAGGTGTCTTGCTATGGCAACCTGACCGTCGGTGATGCCAAGGACTACTGGAGAATTGAGGTTCTGGACGACGTCGCCTCCAAGGACCACAGCAAGATCCGCACCCTGACCACCTCATTCCGCCTGAAGCACGAGATCATGGGCTGCTACCTGCGCGCCGGCAACGTCAACCTGCCCCAATGGGGTTTCCGACAAATCGAAGTCACTTGCGCCAAGGACGCCAACCCGCGTGACACGTACACACACTGGAACATCGAGGCTCACTTCAACGAGAAGCGTAAGCTCATTTTTTTTTTCATTTGCCCCCTTCTTTCTGCCCTGGGCAATCTTCTCGGTCTCTCTGCGCTCCCCAAAAAGCTGCTAACACGTCACAGTCCCCGAGGGCAACCCCGGTGTATACAAGTCGCCTTTCCTCCGTGACTTTGTCCACCTCAACGTTGCCATGATGACCAGCAACAACGCTCTCGTTCCGGATCCCGATAAGCAGGACGATCTCGCTTCGCAGTGGTGGCAGTGGCCTATTTTGAACGTCGGCCTGAGAATGTGTGGCTGGGACGATAAGATCGTCAAGTACTTCCTCCTGGGCAACCCGGTCGTTTACTGGGGCTCCACCGCGTCTCTGGGCGTGTTTGTTGCTTTGGTCGCCTGGTACAGCATCCGGTGGCAGCGTGGATTCAAGGAGCTCTCCCAGAACGACATCGACCACATCCACTACGCTGGAGTCTACCCGCTCATCGGATGGTTCCTCCACTACCTTCCGTTCATCATCATGGCGCGTGTCACCTACGTCCACCACTACTACCCAGCACTCTACTTTGCTATTCTCACTTTTGGCTTCCTGGCAGACTGGTTCCTCCGGAACCGTAGCGCGGTTATCCAGTTCGGCGCCTACGGCATTCTGTATGCCACTGTCATTGGCCTCTACATCTACTTTATCCCGATCTGCTGGGGCATGACGGGTCCCAGTGCCCAATACAGCTACATGAAGTGGTTCGACCAGTGGAGAATCAGCGATTAATTAACGATCAGTGGGAAATCAAACCAGCGGTTGATTGAAGGCTAGAAAGCACACCATGTATTTTTTTTTTGTCAAGGGTTTTATTTTTAGGGTAGGGATAGGGGCCGGAGGGCATTCGCAGTCAAGGCATTGGCGATAGACTGTGATAATTAGTTATACGATAAGGAGAAAAAAAGGGTTAGAAAAAAAATAACAATGGGTTCGACGACACATGACAGATGTGCACATGTCTTTCGCTGTTATCTCTGGCCAGTAAAGCAGACAACAACGGTCCGCCATCCACCCCCGGTATCTGTGTTGTCACGTTTCGTGATGCAGGATTCCAGCCGCAGTCCTGCAATGGAACTAGTTCCGACTTTTGTGGCTGGGCCGGCGGATACGTGTAATCTTACCGGAGCGCATATATGTAGCTGACAGACCTCTCTGTTGTCTTTCCGAGGTGGTGATTGATTGGTGTTCAAATACATGAAAGTGGTTTGTTGCCTTTTTTTGGGGAGGCAAAATGGATCGACAAGGCCAGCCAAGACCAACCGATCGGCGCTGGAACCTGATCGCCGCCAGGGAACTGGACGAAGATCCCTGAACGTCTTTAAATGACCCTTGCAACAGGCCGGCAATCTGAGAAACAGGTCAAACAAAAATTACAAACCAAAATCGGTCACCTGGCATGTCGCACCCTTTCTGGAGCCTGCTAACGTGGCATCGACAAGGTTATACATTATCATTATCTGTTCGTTTATCCCAACACCCCAAACCCGAGTCCTTCCTTATTACCCTTAAGCAGGAAATCCTGTTCAGTTGGGGGCCAACGGAGAGAGTGACCAAAATGCTAGAGAGAGAGAGAGAGAAGAAGAAAAAAGTGAAAAAAAATAGCATGGCTTGCGCATCCAGGGGGGGAAGGTCCGACTATTAAAAAAACAAGGAAATGAAGAAAAAAGAAAAAAGGTTAACTGGGACAACGAAGAAAGTTTTGTCTTTTTTTTAATAAGAAAAAAAAAGGAAAACAAAAAACAAAAAAGACAAAAGACACAACGAGGGATATAATGTGTCCTTTCTTGTTCTCTTCTGCTCTCAATGCTGCTTGAAAAAGCCAAAGAACCGGCTCTTAGCCGACTTGAGCGTCTTTGAGTGGCTCGGCTGGCTCGGCTGGCTCGCATGGCTCGGTTGACTTGACCGATGGAAGGTCGAGCCAAAGGAGATGGGCAGCGACCGCGGCGACGTGGTCGCCTTCTCTGGCGATGACGGCACCTCAAACGCGTTGTCGTCCCGCGACTGCTTGTACCGGCTGCGCAGTCCCCACATCGACTTGGACCGCAGCTTCTCAAATGTCCGCTGGTGCTTCAACGGCGGCACGGCAGCAGCGGCAGCGGCTGCAGCGGCTTCGGCGGCAGCCGCCTCGTCCCGCTGTGTCCAGTCGGCACGCCGGTCCCGCAGTGTCATCGGGTCCACAGCCACCGGCGACTGGGGCTCGTCGAACACGGCCATGACGTCGGCACTGCCTGCGCCAGCAGCACCGCCGTGGAGAACGACGTTCCGGCTGTTCATGCGCCGGACCTGGTCGTTGTTGCTGTTGCTGTTGCTGCTGTTCATGGTGTGGATCAGGTCAAACGAGTCAACAAGGGCATCGTGGCCAAAGTCCGGAAAGGGGTCGTCGTTGCTGAACGCGCCAGACGAAGCGCGTTGGTTGGCTTTCTGCTGCTGCTGCTGCTGCTGCTGCTGCTGCTGCTTGGTGGCGCTGCTGCGGTAGCTCATGGCGTCCTCAAAGGCGTGCGTGGCCACGTACACGCCGTTGATTGTCGGCATGGGCGGCAGGTCTTTGTTCTTGCCGCCATCGCGCGGCTGCTGCTGCGGCTTGTCTCGCCGCTGTGAGGACTTCCGCTCCGCTTTGCTGCTGTGCCTGTTCTCATGCTTGCTCTCATGCTTGCTCTCATGCTTGCTGTCGTGTTTGCTGTCATGTCTGTTTTCAAGTTTGCTATCGCGCTTGCCTTGCCCCTCCTGTTTTGTTGGAAGTTCTGGGGACAGAAGTGGTTTCAGTTTGGCGTCCAGCTGCTCCATCTGCTCGCGCTGCTTCTGCAAAATGCCCAACAGCTGCTTTTCCTTGTCTCCATTCACGCTTGTCTCGGCTGGAGCTGTGCGGCCGTCGCCCTCTAATTGCCGCAATGCTGCCTCCGGTGTGCCTTCTGCCTCTGGTGCGACGTCGGTCATGGTGGCGACGACGGTCAGGTAGGACTCCGCTTCTGTCTCGGGCATGTTGTTGGCCCGCTTGCGCTGCTGCTCAATGATCATCGAGCGGCGCATGCCGGCGGCCGTGGTCGTCTCGGCGAATTGCCGCGCCGCCTGCTGCGGCACATATGCCCCCGAGGAAGGTCTCCTCATGCGCAAAGTGTCGCTGTCGTCGTGGTTGCTGCTGTCGTCGGAGACGGCCTGGTCATTGTGGCTGGCGACTTTGGCGCTCTTGGTGGTGGCGATGCTCAGGCGCTTTGCCACCATGGCGACAGGCTCGGTGAAGATCTTGGACTTGCGCCTGAGCAATTTGGTAGAGGACGGCCGCCTGAGTGACGGCGACCGGCTGCGGTGGTGGCTCTGCGTCTGCGAAAGTGCTGCTGCTGCTACTGCTGCTGCTGGTTGTGCTGGTGCTGGTGCTGTGTGCGCCACAGGACTCTCTGAGGGCAAAGGTGGTACTGGAGGTGGGGCCTCTTTCCGCGAAGAGGAGGAGGACATGGTCGGTATGCCCTTGCCTGTCAAGGTTGACCATCTCTTTTTCTTGTCGGCATTCCTCTCTTCGGCAGCTTCTCGCCGCTGCTGCTGGGACAGAACTACCTGGAGACGGCGCGCCAGGTCGTCTGCGTCGAGCGCATCGTCGCGCGGCCTGGGCGCGCGCGTCTTGGGTCGCCTCTGCGACCCGGCTTTGTTGAATGACAGCGCCAATGACATGGGCCGTGCTGATGGCGGCACTGCTGCTGCATTGCCGTTGAAAGACGACAGCAACGGACCATTTGCCGATTTTCTCTTCGGGCCGACGCCAATGTCGATGGCCGACGCCGAATACCTGCTGTTGTAGCGCATGGCTGCAGTTGTCCAGCGCCTGGACTTCTAGAACATCCAATGCAGGACCACGCCGGCTTAGAGGCCGTAAGGACAGTCGGCGGAATCTGCACAAACACAGCTCCCGGTAAGGAAGAGTCGTCTGGACAAGATATGGCTGGCTGGCAACAAGAGAGAAGGAAGGGATGGGAAAGATAGTGCTAGGCCAGGACACACTGTATATATGCGGCGTGTTTATCCGCGTGCTGTTTTCCCGGCGTTCTCTTTGCGTTTTGGCGTTGTAGATTATGCTGGAGAAGATGGCTTGCTGTGGTCTCGTGTATTGGAGTTGGCGTGGACTAGCTTCCAGTCCGTCCCTTTCGCAAATTGGCTTCAGGGACAAGATTGGGCGAACACATACACAAAGCCCCGCAAAGTATGCCCCAAGAGACAGTGTCTTCAAGGGCTCTGGCTTAGGCCTGGGCACTGTTGTGCGGGAGTGACCGGCTTGTTGGGGAAGTCGGTTGCCGTTTTTATGTCGTCTATTCTGGCCTTTTTCTTCTTCTTGGGAGTTGTAAGCCTGCTGGCAAGCCTGCTGTGGCTTGATTCTTTGTTTCTTGTCCTCGGGGATCTGGAAAAAGGCACTGGCAAATTTGCCAAATGAAGCACGATGTCTTATTAATATCTGCTGGTCGGAATGGGACCGCCGGGACGGGCAGAGGTCAAGCGGGAAAGAGCGACCAACAGGTCAAGTAAGGGGTGTCTCGTTCGGGAAGGGAGGCAGAGGCGGGTAGAAAAAAAAAGGAAAAAGCAGAAAACAGAAAGATCGAACGACCCAGACAGAGAAACGGAAAAAGAACAAGAAAGGAGAAAAAAGGAGAAAAAACAAAGAGAACCGGGACACACTGTCCACAAAGGACGGCCAGACGGCCAGATGATTTGAGAGAGGACAGGAGGCGTTCCAACTGAACTGATCAATCCACACGCATGTGACCTGCCAATTCGCATTACCACGATGAAATGGTAGGGTGCGCCACTCAAAACAGTCAGCAGGACCGACCGCCTGTCCAGTAAATACAACTATGGCTGTTGCCGGTTCCGCATTCTGTCTAGACCGTCAAGGGGGTGGCTTTCGCGCAGGAAAAACGACTCGAACGAGGGCGCGTGCAACAATTCCCCAACCGCCGGCCAAAGCAACGCCAAGCAATGGGACAATGGGGGCATGCGTACTACTCGTATGTACGAGTAGTCAGTTATGTGGTGGCTGGACCGCGATCTGGTAGGCGACCTCTGCGCGATTTGGGCAACTTGGATTCCCGGGAGGGATAAATACGAAGTCTGGCCATCCAGGGGCGCCTGCGACAGTCGCCGGCCTGCCCAGCTTGCTTCTGTGAGATATCTTACTTTGTACATGCATAGCGACTAGTAACTACTCGTGCCTCGCTGGTCCCAAGGGACAATCGGCTGAGGAATCGGGTGAGCCAAAAGGGAAACGCATACCACCGACACCCAGGTTCGTGTGTGCGAGTGAATAAAGCGACTCTGCGCACCTCGAGCTGCATGCTCCGTCGAAATAGTCGAGCGAAGGAGGACTGGCCGATTCCTATTCTAGCCTACGCCGCAGACCCCGGAAAGCAACAAAAGAACCAATATTGCAGAATGGGGGCAATTAGGGGAACCAAGTAGGACGCTTGCTAATTAGTCCTGGCATCAAAACCCCAATTTGCTGGCGACTTTGTCTGCTCGCGCCCAAGTACGACCCCATAGATCGACGCGATCTCCCACAAGCCCTTCCTTCTCTCCTCTTTTTGTTTTCTTCTTTGTGTCTTATCCAGAGACTCGATTGAGGTACAGGCAGGCTCTTGAAGGGATTGCTTATTTTCCGCGCTGGTCCTGTCAGACCATGGTGTGATCTCCTCGCTTCTTAGCCTCGTTTGCGCAGCTAGGAACGCGCGAGAGAGTGGGGGATTACACCTGAGACTGAGACTGGGCGAAATATGAGTCTAAAGTGAGGACAAAATCTCCAGCAGCAACATCAGGTTTGCGAGCGACTGCGTCGGCAGACATGCCGCCAGTGTTGCGTGAAGGAGGATGGCCTCAGCTGAAGGAACTGTCAGATCCTGATCTAGCGTCGACGGCTGCAGCCGAAAGTCCCCTGGCAAAGCCCCTGGCCCTGGTTCTGAGGATTCGCTACCCCCCCGAAAAGTTCGCTTCTGTTGGACTGCTCCGGACCAGCCACCGCGGTGTCTCTTTTTTTTTCAACTTTTTCAATCTCTTTCACTTCAAATAGTTGCCTCTTCTCTCTTGACACCGTCAATTGATGTTGAAAAAGCCCCTGCCAATATTCGTTTGGCTAGACACCACTAAGCTGATTCAATGGTCGGATGTAGGGCCCAAAGACGGGACGGCCTGTGCAGTCAGATTCTTATCGCCAAATCGTAGGCCGCTGTGCTTTCCGCCCCGATGACGTAGAGGCTAGGGCCTTGGGTAAGATCTGCATGCACGACGCAGCTGAACTGAACTGCAAAAGAAGCCAAATTTTCAAAAAAGAGCGTGTGCGACGTTGCCGCCGGTAAGGCTGACGGGGGGGAACGTGCTTGAAAAAAAAAAAAAAACTAAAAAAAAAAAACAGCTGCTCGCCATGGGCACTAAATCTTGGTGAAGCTCAAACGCACCTTTCTAACTGAGCACAACATAGGCTTGAGCTTACCCACGTGACCGAACAAAAGGGGAGATGTCTTACTTATCAAACTCTTATCACTTATCATTGCTTTGGAAAAAAAAGTGAACGCAGACAGACGGCAGCATACAAATGACCACAGCTGCCTGCGTTTGTTACAGTTTTCCTCTATGACGAGATCACTCTTCTAACAAGATGAGTGCCCCTCCATTGCTTTTGCTAGAGGCATTTGAGGAACGCGCCCAAGACGTACCTGGCCAGAAGCTGAGCACGCGCAACACGTGAAAAGACCGTTGCGACTTTTTACCAACCAAGCTGAATCCACTAAAACCCTTTCGCTCACCCTCTTCCGGTACACAACCATGACGCCGACCTTGTCCGAGCCGGCAGATGCCACAGATAAGACAGCAGATCTGGAAGAAACTCAAGACGGTGAATCTTCAAGTCCGACAGAGAAGCGACAATGGGGGCCCAACGCGAATGGGAAACGTCCGGCAACAACCTCACCTGAAAATGAGAAGACGGCACAGACGGAAAGTAGTGAAACCGACACGAGGCAAGGCGAACCAGACAGCGCGACGGCCACCTCGACAGACGCAGTACCGCCTGCTGCTACAAGCGAGCCTGCCGTGCAGTCCACCGATGAGCCGGCGGAGCCACCAGCTGCCAAAAGGCGGACTCTCTGTGGCGTGTGTCAGACTGAAGCTTCCAAATACAAGTGCCCGCGCTGTCCACTGGCATAGTACGTCCTTTCTCTCAAACACGCACGCACACATCCTGTCACCTGTCTTTCTCGTTTACTGACTGTCCACCTAGCTGCTCGGTAGCATGCTCCCGCATCCATCGTGACAACCACCCTCCCACCGAACCCGCAGCGGCTCCAGCTCCGGCAACAACGACCCAAGAGACGGAATCCAAACCCAGCGAGCCCAAGACCGAGGACCATCCCTTTAGCGTCCTGGACAACTCGCCCGAACTGCAACGTCTATTTGCTAAGTACACCGACCTTCCGGCCCGTTTGCGACAGATTTACGAAGCCACACTACCACCCAACGAGCGGACAGCTCCGGCGGCCCCTGCTGCTTCGTTTTGGGGTCGCGGCCGGGGTGGTGGCCGGGGAGGTCGAGGCGGCCGGGGCGGCCGGGGCGGCCGGGGAGGCCGTGGCGGTCAAGGTTTCTCCGCCATCAACAACAACGGCGGTAGCAGAAGCAACCAGCCATGGACGAAAGAGACCGGCCTACGCGAGGCTCAGAAGGCGCTACGACGTGCCCGAATCGACCCGAGCAAGGATGGCGAGGGGGTGCGCGAGTACTGCGAATTGGTGACTTACCTGCTGTCTCCCCAGGGGGTTGCTGCCCGGAGTCAAGAACGCAGCAACGGCGGTATGGCTGGCACAGACCCTACGGCTGTTGTGCGCCAGGAAGTTCTTCGTGGAGATACCCAGTTCATTGAGCAGCTGCATGCATTAGAAGGCAACCGGTGAAACTATCATGACTGAAATGCGAGAAACTTTAGCGAGAATACCAGGGCCTGTTGTCTCTTTGAAATCCAATATCGTGTTTTCTGTGTCTCGCTCCGGGGGGGGGGGGTAATGCTGTTCCTTTTTCTTATTCGGTTCCCTTGTCTTGCAATCGGCTCTCGATCCTAAAGGCTGTCTTTGGCGTTCGTGGATCTAACTACAACTTTGCCACGAGAACACGGTAGTATCGTACTGAGACTGGCGGATTGAACTGTGTTGGACGAAGTCATGGGTATATGACAAAGGGTAATCGGATCTTTCGGAACTTGGCCGACTTTCTCTTGACTGCCCAGCGTGCATACCATACCCGACCCATGGCGTTCCCAATCCTTGATCCTCACATCGCCACAACCAGGATTTCATGTGAAATACAACAGTGAGTGACACACACACACACACGTAAACGCCTGTACCCGCGCTTCTCCTTCCCATATGGGATTTCTCAAGAGCTGCAACCTCATTGAGCCATTGGTTCCTCGTTGCTACGCCTCGTTTGCTTTCCGTTGCCCCAAGTTGCCGGAACGGGTGATGAAAGTGCCCACAACTCATCGTAACCCACGACACGTTTACCTCTACTGCATTTACGATTATTCCCCGCCTCCTGTTTGTTTCGACCCCCACGTGTCTTGCGACCATTAGATTCACGCCCACATCTTGCTCTCCAAATATACAGGACCCTTGCTGCTCGTTTGTCATTAAAACCCCCAAGACGAGCATAGGGCTGAGCCAGGTGGGCTGGTAGCCATGAGAAAAGAGTAATGGGCCACCCTCCGAGATGCAGTCACACCGGATCGACAAAAAGGGCGACCGGACACAACAGGTGCCACGCAACGAGCGGTGCTGGGTGGCTGTTGCCTATCACACAGTAACTGCTCCGGAGCGCCTCCGAAATTTGCGGTCTTAGGCCAGCGCCGTGATTCGTTTGCGCTCACCACGTGGGAGAGGCATTGGGCACAGCGCAAGGGCCAAGTGATCCCTGGATGCGCAACGACACACTGCGTGCTCGGCACCCCAGTTGGCGAAATAGGGCAACCCAGACCGGCCTCGGGAGGCGCTCTCGGCGCCGTGGCTCTCTTCCTAGCTAGCAATTCTAGGCATTGGGGCTCTGGGTATCGCCGCTAGTTAGCTGACCGATGTGCTGTGTCCACGAGTGGTTCTCTGTTGGGCTTGTCCTGCTCTGCTTTGACCTGTGGCCACATAGCATCCGCACACCGCTGTCTGGGCCTTTGCTGCACTGGCCATGTTTAGTGTGGGGGCAGGGTTCCTCGGGGCGACCGTTGACGCGGGACAGTTTCCCGCTACGAGTACTACATAGTACTAGTAGTTAACTATTAGTTAGTTAGTGGGCATTGACCAGAGGCCGTGTATCGTACCTGCCGACTCGATATGCACGCCCGTTTTGTGCCTGTGTTCCCTTGCCCAAAGCCCGGCAAAGAGCCGCCAAGCCCGTGAAGGCCTATCTATCACTGGTGGCTTCTTTTCTCCTCTTTGCTCACCCACCGCCTTCGAGGCCCTTGCTGGCTCCTGCCTCATCCTGGCGTCCCCAAGTCGCTCCTTCCCATCGCCATCGTCGCCCTGGTCGTGCCTTCCTACCGCGTGCAGTCATTGCGCAACTCCACCCACGTTCGCTGTCTGTGTTGCCTGCTCTGTTATCGATGGAACAATAATAATAGCTCTCCGCTCGTTTTCGTCTTCTTGCCTCCTGCTCTCTCTCTCTTTTTTTTCTTTTTTTTTTTATCGGGGGGTTTTTTTTCCTGCCATTTTCTGCCATCTTACGCTTGCTCTCGTTCTTCTCCGATTCTCGTCGTTCGTCCAAAAGCAATTTCGTCCGACACCCCCTCCTCCACCACCCCTCCATTCCTCCCCTCCTCGCCGCCTGCTCTCGCGCTTCCCTCTGCGCTTGGCTCGCCCGACTCGCCCGTTTCGCCCGTCGCGCATCTCACATAGTGCATCGCACGCGTTAGTATATCTCCCCTCGCTCGCCAAGCGCCAGTCTGTCGTCCAGCAGCGCCGGCTCCAACAAACCGTCGACAGCCCTTCTCCTTTTTCTGTCTCGCGCGTGCCCGCACAGACGAGTCCCCACCGACCTCGTTCCTGCCAGGCGTCTCCTCTCTCTTTCTCCGGCCTTGCCCACCCCCTGTGCCCCCCTGTCCGTTGGCCACCAATTGTCATCAGATGTGCTCCGCGGCCGCCACACCGGATACGTCGAACTAGGCTTGGGTTCAACAGACTATGGCACAGTGAGAAGCGAGACCAGTCGACATTGGCCAGCCTACACACGCAGAGTAAGTGCACCCCGTCCCGGCACCGTGTCTCCTGTCCCATGCCTTCCGACTCCCCTGTCCACCACCTCTCTTGTGTGTGTTTTTTTTGAATTTTGAATTTTTGGGGGTTTTGGGGTTTCTTGGGTTTCTTGGGTTCGTTGGTTTTCTTTCGTGTCCTTTCGTGTTCGTGTGTTTGCACTCTTCGATGACTCTTACTTTTCTCCCCTGTAAAGCTTTCTTTGCCCTTTCCTCCGTGTTTTGCCTCGCTTGTAATCTAGCAATTCCAGCCAGCAGGATGGCCCCATGTTAGCTCTCTCTCTCTCTCTTTCAACCCTGTCCTTGCAGACAGCCCTGTGCTGGTGCCTTTGTCCAGACCAAGGGTATCTGCCTCCTTTGTTTCCTCTTTCTGGTCTTTCTCTACCCTCATTGTTCGACGTCGTCTTCTGACTCGCCTTGCCCTTTCGTGCCTGCCACGCAATCGTTCTCTTTGCGGCCGTCTTCTGGACCACATCTTGTCTTTCTCTACTCACACGCCTTGCGCGCTCTCATCTGTTAACCTCTCGTCCGCCCCCCGTCTACCCATCTTCTCTTGCTCCCAAATCTCTCCTTCGCCGGCTTTGCTGGACCAGCTCTGTCTTCGTGTCACCGCTACTTCTCTGCTCATACTTCTGCCCCTCATGGCATCCTCGACCGACTTGAACCTGACTAGGGCATGGACTCACACACTATCAGACGCCAGGACCCTAGATCCCTCCAACGACTTTCCCCGACGAAAGAGTGCTAGCTCTCTGTCGACCACATCTCGCGCCCGCAAGCTCTCGACCAAGTCGGCTGCGTCCCCGACAACAGCTCCAACAACGCCCTCCATTGACTCTGCCTCGGCGGCATCTCTTGGTCCCTGGGGAGGAGGAGCCTCGCCCATCGACACCAGAGACATTTCAAAGACAATCAAGAAGAACAAGCCTCAGTCGCAGGCCAGGTCGAGCCCGAAGCCACGTCCTCAGCCACAACCTCTCGTCCTATCACACTCGTCGTACGACTCACGTCCCTCGGTACCGCTGCCCGACTCCCCCATCCTGCCACCGCCGTCGCCGGGCAATGCACGAGACTCGTTCATATCATCTATCGTAGACGATCCCTTCCTCCAGCGCTATAGCACTGCCGGCACCGACTGGCTCGGCGACAACGGCGCACAAACAGCTCTACCGACTCCGCCTCCGGGCTCCCTCGACCAGCAAATCGTCCATGAGGAGTCCCGCCATGAACCCGGCCCCCCTACCCCTTGGCCGCTGCCTGAACGAGAGTCTCTCATAATAAACGACCGTGACAGCCTCTGGACGCCGCCGCCGCTACCGATCGAGATGGACGCGATCAACATTGCCGTTATCGGTGCCAACGGCGTGGGTAAAAGTGCGTTCATCCAGCGCGCTTTGCGCCAGCCCAAGCCGCCCACAACCAACATCACCGCCATTCGTCTGGATATCGAAGGCATTCCACATGTCGTCGCCCTCATCGAGCTGGATCTCGAGTACTTCGACGTCGACCCTACCCAGAAGATCAGCTGGCCAAAGCAGATCAACGGCCACATGGTTCCGCGTATCCACGGAGCCCTCATCCTTTACGATGTAATGAACAAGGAGAGCATCCGTGAGCTCCCGGCTGCGCTGTCTGCCCTGAACAACTCTGGCCTACCCACAATCCTCGTCGCCACAAAATGCGACAACCCTGAAAGCACGCGCCAAATCAGCACTGATGGCATGGCCAAGGCCTTCCCTTCCATCATAACCGATTTCCAAACCTCCGTGAACGTGTCGGCCAATACCCTCGACTGTCTGCAGGCTATCATTCTGGCTGTTTATAATCGGAAAGGTAGGCCAATTCAACTGTGTCTCCCCCACTGTTTTTCTGCCCTTCGTTTTCTATCTTCTGTTCCGGCATTCTGGTTCGGTCCCTTCCTGTCGTATGTTTGTTTCGTGTTTCTTGATAGGGGAGCGGGCCACCTCCCCTCCTCGTCGGGGTCCTGAGACCTACCTTACCCACAATTGCTCCTCTGCTTTTCCAGGGCCTGTTTCCGTTGCGACTCTTGTGGTCTTGGTTTCCTGCGGTTTGAGTTTTCTCTATGTTCCCTTTCCCCACCGATGGTAGTGGGCCGTGGTACCATATTTCGAGTTCTACGTACCCCCCCCTTCTTCTTTCCTGCCCATGCCTTGATGAAACGACCTAAAAGCATGAGGGGATCCGAGTGGCTCAGCTCATTACGTTTCGCAGTGTTGTATAAGAGCTGAGCACGAGTTGTGCCCGCCACTTCAGCTGAACCACCCGTCACGCGCGAGCATGCTTTCTCTAACAATACCTTCTCACATTACACAGGAGCCGATAAGTCTAATGCCTCCACACGGAGACGGGCTGCCTCCTCTGCTGGCCATTTAGACATACCTCTGGACAGTTTTAACAGCTGGTCGCTTAGCGACCAGAGCAGCAGTAAACACAGCCGCGCCAGCTCCGACTTGTCTCTTCTTCGAGGAGGCCTATCGGCGGCTGCCGATTACCGATCGCAAAATTCAAGATCACCGCGTATCGAGTACCACAGCTCGCCACAGCTGACTGGCAGTTTCAGCGGCAGCGACATGAACGCCGATAATGGTCCACAAATGGGATCCACGAGTCTCCGTCTAGCAGCTGGCCAAAATTCGTTTCTTGATGTCGACGAATCGGACGCAGAGTCGTATCGCTACTCTGAAGATGTTTCCATCCTGCAGCGTAACGAGGATGTCATGTACGAGAAGCCCGTCAAAATGACTGGCACCACCTTTGCAGAGCTGGTTGACCGTCTTCTGGCTGCGCCTATGAACAGGGCCGACAACAACTTCTCGGACATCTTTCTGTGTTTGTACCGCAAATTTGCCGCACCCAGCCAGCTCTTAACCGCGATTATCAAGCGCCTGAGTGCAACGTGGGACGAAAAGTCTTTTCACTATCTACAGCGCACAGCTACCCAATTCCGGATGATCGAAGTAGTCGCACGCTGGGTTTCTCTGTATCCGGGCGATTTTGCTCGCCCAAAAACGCGGCTGCAATTGGAAAGCTTAATGAGACGGCTTTCGGGCGATCCCATTTTCGCAGTCGCCTCCCAGCAGATTCGCGACCACTTGGAAAATGATGTCGTGGAGGACGATGACACCGGTTGGGCACAGAGCGATGATGTGGACGAAGAAGATACCACCGGCGCGTCGATTGTATCTAGTGATGCTGCTACCCTGGCCGGAACCAGCAGCTCAAAACGCGGGTCAGATTCTGTACCAGCAGAGAGCATGCAGTCTCTCCGCCTAGAAGATTCTCGATCCTCGCAACGCCGGCCGTCTAGCGACGTGAGCAGCGGGGCTGTGACAGCTCCCAGCGGCGCGGACTCGACACAATTCAAGTTCCATTCCTATGAGGATTACGAACGTGAGGCGGCCACCATGACTCCCATGGCGACATTGCCGCTCAACAAACCCCGATATTTGATATTCATGTCCTTGGATCCGGACGACGTGGCTGACGAAATCACGCGGATTGATTGGATCATGTTCAGCAGCATCCGCATTCGAGACCTGGTGCGGCATGTGTCCTTGTCCTTACAGGAGAAGGAACGCTGTCGATCTTTGAAGAACGTCAACCGCATGATTTCCCACTTCAACCATGTGGCGAAATGGGTAGCCAACATGATCCTCATTCGCGACAAGGCCAAACACCGGGCGCCGTGCCTGCAAAGGTTTATGCTGATCGCTCTGCGCCTTCGCCAGCTGAACAACTACAATGGATTGGCGGCTGTTTTGGCTGGCATCAACGGAACATCCATCCATCGCCTGGCACAGACGCGAGCCTTAGTAGACCCTGATCTCCAGAAACGCTTTGCACGTCTTGTTCTACTTATGGGTACGCAAAAGAGCCATTTTGCATACCGCTTGGCGTGGGAAAACTCTTCGTTGCCACGCATTCCTTTCATGCCTCTTCACCGTCGCGATCTTGTCAGCGCCGAAGAAGGCAGTCGTACGTTTGTGGGCCCGAACGGTGATCGGATCAACTGGAAGAAGTTCGAGGTGCTTGGCGAGGTTCTGCTACCCATTATGAGAAGCCAGGGCACACCATACCCAAACCTGAAGAAGCATGAGGCTTCCAGGGAGCTGATTCTGGACTGCCGCATGCCTACAGACGACGAGGTAAGCTTCGATTCTCTCTTTTCTGATCTTCCCATTGCTCCAGCAACAGGGCGTCATATTAACAACTCGATAGGAGATATACCAAAGAAGCATGCAGGTGGAACCCACAGGCACTGGGAGTGCCATGGACCAAGCCAGGAAGAAGTTCCCTTGGCTGCCGAAATGAGCGGGAAGACCCAGCTCAAGACGTCGATGTTGTTGCGCGGAGATGTTACTATTACAAAGTGCGCTGGCTTGCCTAATATCTGGAGGTATCTGTTCATCTATTCGACATATACATATATAAATATATATACAGCATACACGGGGTTGGTTAGTCTACGCAGGCCTCGCAAGATCCAGCGAAATTCTTCTGTGCATTATTAAGGTGAAGCAGTATATTATAGAAGGACTCCCGAAACAGAAGGAACAAGTCCGAACCTTGTGAGGGCTGATCTTAAATGGTAGTTGCGAAGGTGGTCTTCTTTCCCGATTCGGCGATTACAAAGAGCAACTAGGCGTCGTCTGGGTGGCACTTTCCTTCGACATTGCCTCTTACAAAGTTGAGCGG
Organism: Raffaelea ambrosiae; assembly: GCA_002778195.1. Lineage (NCBI taxonomy): Eukaryota > Fungi > Ascomycota > Sordariomycetes > Ophiostomatales > Ophiostomataceae > Raffaelea > Raffaelea ambrosiae. Next base: position 1,749,196 of record PCDI01000004.1, on the reverse strand, counting down.
GCAGTATTACATAGGAAAGAACAAAATTCCTGAATTGAAACTCTCTACCCCGTGTACAAGAGCACACACACTTCTTTTGACCCTCTTGTGTCTCCTGTTCTTCCAGTCACAAGGATTCGTCACTTACATGGCATGGGATATAAGAAACTTGAATGCTGTCTAAAGCTACAGATGGCCACCACACTCGTTCGTCTGGGTCGTCTACAGTTTGTCACACGGGACATGCAGCTGATGGTCACATTGACAGCTATAGCAGAGCTGGCCTGGTGGCCGGCAGGCTCAGAGGTGCTGGGGCCGAACGCTTCGGCAGCAAGAGTGGCCGAGCTGGTGCGCGCTGGCCGGTTGTGGATAGGCTGCGGCGGAAGCGCCTTTGGCCTGGTTGTGCACGCGACATTGCAGCGGCAGGATCTAATTTTGCTCAACCACAGCGAGGCAGCGACAGCCCGCCTAGTGCAAAGGCTGGCGGCACTCGTTGAGGACTGTCCCGTCTGGGAAGAGCTGTCGCTGCACATCCAGACAGAAACAGACGAGGAACGATGGCACACGGGTCGGCCCAGAGAGGACGCCAGTCGATTGTTCTTTTCTCTACGCCATCCGGCATCTCCAGACGGACTGTGTGCTCCAAACGGCGTCCCACGAGCACAATTTCGACGGGTAATGTGCCACCTGAACTTTGCTTTGCATCCGGAAGGAGTGAACAGAGTGACTATGCCAGCCAGACAACAGGCGGAGATCGTGCCTAGGAACGGGAGGAAGAGGGGAAGGAAGCGGGCAGGAGTTTGCAAAATAAAAACATCCAGGAGAAAGAGCAGGCCGAAAACCAAACCAAACCTCTCCCAGAAATCGCTGACGGGAGACGTTAGCCAACCAACGCAGGAAGCTCGTACTGGCCCCAAGCCTCTAGCCAGGGAAGTCTTCCACGACGAGCACATTTGGTTGAAAACAGCTACCCTGGTTGAGACATCTCTGCATGCACTGGTGGGTGTCAAGCGACGCAACTTGGAGGTTTGGCCGGTCGTCGGCGCACACTTTATACCTTTGATTGACGTTGCGCCGGCAGTCTGGAACTATCACTACTTCCAGGTATGTTTGGTCCTCGGATGATGACGGGGAAAAATGGCCATACCTACTAACAGATTCGTTCTAATAGGCGGTATCTAAACGAGCTGTCTTTGTTCCGCCCATTTGCAAACTGCTGGCCAGTCTCACCAACGCACAGTCCGCCAGTCTGCGGCGCAAAGTAGAAGCCGCGGCACCCGCAGATGAATCTACACCAGACCTGCCCCCAGCAGTGCGGGTGGCACGAGGCCTGGAAGCAAAGCTGCAGCAGATCGTTCTCAAGCATGTGTCTCCTATCCCATCGTCAAAGAAAAAGAAGCTTATGAGACGGCCAGAACAGATCATTGCCGGCAGTCGAGTGGCAACTGGACACCACACGCAATCAGTTCAGTGGGCACCCGACTTACGGGTGCAAAACGTTCAACCCCAACAGTATCAATTCGAGACTGGAGGCTTTCAACTCACTGATTTTGGCACCCAACCGATGCAAGATGCGGATCTCCCCGAAAACCCTCTCTATACACCCAACAACGGGTTTCTCTACGGTCCCAATTTTGACACAGACGAGGACCATTCTGGAGTAGAAGATGACGACTATGGGCTGGGCTGGCATGAAATCAGCAACCTGGATGATATGGACAACTGGGGACCAAGCAGCGGAACATTGGATGATGATAGCTTGTTCGGTGAGATGTACAACGGCGATGAAGAGGATTGCTGGCAAGAGGTTGAGGACTGGCAGCTGGAAGAGTGGTCGGGTATGCCAGACGACCTTGAAGGGCGTGGAAAGTACATTGTGGCCGATGAGGCCGATGCTGAATGTATGGATGTCGATGTAGACGTGTGGGACACGTGGGGGGGGATATGGGAAGTGGGCTATGAAGAAATGGAAGAGTGGTGCTAGATATTGAGGGAGAAGACTTTTGAAGAGTTCTGTCAGAATTTTCATGGACAAGATAAGATGGCCATTAGGTACTAGATTTGCGAATGTAATGAACCAAAGAAATGAGGTCTAAAATTGACGCTGATGTATCAAACACACAAAAAAAGTATATACAAAAAACACAAAAAGGCAAAGGCTTAGCTAGATCAACAGAGAATAAGAGAAAACACCCAGAAAGAAAATAAACTGTTTGCTCTGATGCAGCCCGCAGACATCAGGCCAAGACGAGAGTTTCAGCCGCGTCGGGCCCGTTTGTTCCACTCAAATTTCCCTTTTGATGTGACCTCCCACGTGGCAAGAACCCCCATCTCTTTGTATGTACACTATGCAAGTAGGGCAGATGATGCCGCTGGAAATTGTTGGCGCCAGTCGTGCCAAAGCCGCCTCCATGATGCGTTGAATAAGAAAGGTGCGACGACGATCGGCAAGTTATTTCGAGGTTATCTTAGTGTGCGTCAGGTGAAGGTTGTTCTTGCTGCAATCATTGTTTTGTTTTTGCCCTTGGCTTTCTTATTGTGGCCGTTCTTTCGATTTATCGTCATGGAATCACCGCTTGCTGCTACTTCTTGCCGATGAGCTTGCCGAACATGCCTGGCTTGGCACTCTTCTCCTTCTTCTTCTTGATCTGTTCTGGCTTCAAGGTGGCGTGGTGGATATACCAAAGCAGAGTAATATGGCCCGCGACGGCAACGAGGACGACGATGAGAATCCAAAAGAGGACTGGCTGGTCGTTGAGGACGGCCACAGCCTGCGGCGTGGCACCGATCTTGAGAAACCAGTCAAATTGACCCATTGTGAATGAGGAGGTAGACGAGGGTCGGAGGGTGTCGAGAGTAGGAGAAGAAAGAGCAGAAGACAGAGAGACAGAGTGGTGTCTGAGATTAAAGACCAACTGGACTGACTGGCAGTTGAGCAGGAAGGGTATAACGAAGAAGAAGAAAAAAGACGGCAGGGCTGAGATGCAGATTATCACGACACGGATGAAAAGAGGATAGAAATGAAGAGAGAAACCAAAACAAAGAAAAGAACACAGGGGGAGCGAGAGATTATCAAAGGAAAGGAATGGGAAAGAGACGGCAGGAAAATAGACAAGAGGGAGGAGACAGCACTCCAAGCAGCAAGACAAAAAAAAAAAGGAGATCTGTTTGACACTCGCCTAAGACGGTCCACCTTACCTTGAAAAACATGGGCCCCTCCCGAAACCAAAAGCGTCAGAATGTGTCTTGACTGTCATTGGTTTGCAGCCTGGGGCCCTTGTGATTTAGGTCTCTTGTCTAAGAAAAGCACACTGCTTGACTACAATGGCAAGGTGCTGAGACGACAAGCCTACGAATGCCGCGTTCACGTTCGTTCTCCTTTTTTTCGCAGCCCCGTCGATTGGTATGGCAAAAGCTTGCATGGCTCTGGAAAATGCGATGCTGGTCCACCTGCTGTCCGTGCATGGGAGTTGGTGAAGGGCGTGGTTGCTGTGATGGAACCTGGAACAGAGCAGCGTTTCAGAGCTGTGGCAGAAGTCCAGATATGGGACCACAGGGGACGGGTGGCCGACCCAGTTAGGTAAGCATGGCTGTTTCCAACTGCGAAATCCAGCAGGCAGCTGATTTTGAGGTTTGAAGCCTCTCCTCACTTTCAGTTCCATTTCCACTGTCCGGTTTTCATTTTGCAGTCGTTGATTCGCACGATGTCTTGGTTGCTATTTTGGGCGACGGAAAGGGGATATTGACTACACGTGATCCAGAACGTGACTATCTAGCGATAAGACTACTGTAGTAGTAGTTATTAGTGCTGGGCGATTTTCCGAGGGAACGATTTTTCCGTACTGGTGAGTCCAGCCAGGAGAAAAATTAGCTGTTGTTCCGAAAAGCTTCAGAGCTCACGCGCCACGGGCTCGAATCCCCCCCTCCTCTTGACGAAACCCCTCTTGCCGGCCCCTGCCTTTCTGACACGACACAGTACCCATTGGCGGGGTAGACAGAGAGAAAAGGGACACATGATGAGCCTGGCACGGGCAACGGCCGGCTCCAGCAGCTCCATGCTGCGGCGTCTGGCGGCTGTCCCGGGGCAAGACAGCCAGAGACGGGTGGTGGCTGCCGCATTCACATCATCTTCGACGACAGTAGCCGCCATAGCCTCCATAGCCTCCATACGGCCTCAATGGCAGGCCCAACTACCGTACAACCCCCGGAACAACTCCACCCACAGCCATGACCACCACCACCACCGCCTCTTCCACACCTCGGCACCGCGGCCAGCACGGAGGCGAAAGCGGTTCAGCAGCGTGTCGGCGAAGAAGATGGGGCTGATCAGCGACGATGCGATTACCAAGTTCACCAAGGAGCACTTCAAAGAGTACACGTCCGAAGAGAAGGAGGCGCTGGCGGCCAAGTACACGGAGGAGCAGCTGGCGGCGCTGGTGGCGAGCGAGCAGGCGGTGGACCCGCGGGACTTTACGGTGCAGGGCCGGCTGCGGATGGACACGAAGGACCTGGGCTTTCCCTATGTGGACGACTTTTCCAAGGTGATGCCGGTGATCGACAAGCGGCCCAAGGCGCTGACGGCGGCGGAGGCGGACAAGGCGCTGGCCAAGACGGCGCTCGACGCGCGGCCCATGACCGACGACCAGTTTGCCGACGACATGATTGCGTGGCTGGAGACGCACGTGCCCAAGGACGTCAACATCCGGGACCCGCTGACGGACGAGCAGATCGAGGAGCTGGCGAAAAAGTACGGGCCCAAGGCGGCCAGCACGTACCTGGACTGGTGGTTCAACCGGCCGGCGCTGATCCACCGCGACGGCAAGACGCGCGTGACCATGGAGGAGCTGGGCCCGACGTCGGAGGCGCCGTCGCTGGGCAGCGAGATCCCGGGGGTGACCAAGCTGTTCCAGCGGCTGCAGGACCCGGCCGACGAGGGCATGGACGAGAACGGCGAGTACCAGGACACCAAGCGGCAGACGGGCCTCAAGGTCCGCGAGCTCTACCGCATCATCTCGCGCGAGCTCGTGATCCGCGTGGTGCACAACCAGACGCGTCTGGGCAAGATCCGGCGGTTCTCGGTCGTGGCCGTGGCCGGCAACGGCAACGGACGGCTGGGCATCGGCATGGGCAAGGCGATCGAATCCGCCGATGCCATTTCGCAGGCCAAGCGCATGGCCATTCTCAACATGCAGCCGATCCGGCGCTACGAGAACCGCACCATCTACGGCAAGGTCGAGGGCAAGGTGGGCGGCACGGTCGTGCGCCTCGAGTCGCGGCCGCCCGGGTTCGGGCTGCGGGTGTCGCACCGTCTCTTTGAGATGGCGCGGGCGGCCGGCATCTCGGACCTGGCGGCCAAGATTCCGCGGTCGCGCAACCCGATGAACACGGTCAAGGCGGCGTACATGGCGCTGATGAACCAGCCGGACCCGGAGCAGATGGCGATTGGCCGCGGCAAGAAGCTGGTGGACGCGCGCAAGGTGTACTACGGAGGAGCGGTATACTAAAAGAAAGAGAGGTGGTGTGGGGAACGTGTTTCTCTCAAAAAAGAGATGGACACACGAGAGGTGGGAGGGCGTTTCTCCCAAGAGAGGGGACGACAGAAAGCGAGGAAGTGAAGACGAGGTAGCACCAATCATGTACTACAACCCCTATATATATTTGGAAGGAAAAGAAGAAAAAACAAGAAACACTCTTTGTATATTTGTAAAAGCATAAAACAAGGCAGGATTTAAGAAAATAAAAACCACAAAAATCTCAAATGCTTGGCAGTTGCCCCGAACAAAGAGACTTGTGGGAAAGAACGCCCATCTTGAAGAACGTCCCAGTTTCGGTTGTGATCTCCCGACCACACGAGCTCCTCCCTTTCTCCCATTCTTTTTCGGCGACGCGCGAGAGGGTATCGTCGTGTTTGTGCTGTGTCCAGGCCATTGCCAAGGACCGCATTCTCTCCCTTCTTTCTTCGTTTTTCGTCCTTTTGTGTTTGTCGGATCCTCGTCGCATCTTCCCGTCTTCCACCTGCCTTCCCCCTCTCTTCCGTCCGTGCCACCCTCCCGTTCTCCCCACCTCCACGCTACCTCCCCCCTTCGTCGATCTGGTGCTGCAACACAATGCTGTACACGCTCGCCTTGAGCAGTGTAAACACCAGGCTCGTCTTGCGCTCGAGCTCCCGCAGGCCGTCGAGGGTTTCGGTCGCCGGACGCGCCGCGAGTTCATCGAGAATGGCGGCCAACTAGGGAGATGTCAGCATGTTCAGATATGGGCTCAGAGCAGAGGGTGCCTCATCCCGCACTGACCCTCTTCATGTTCTCGGCTAGACGCTCGTATTCTTCCAGGACGGCCTGTTCTGTGGGCGAGAGGTCTTCGTGAGACAGCGGGCCGATCTGCTGCTGGTGCGTAGATGCCCCGAGGGCGTCAGTCGGGTCGTCCATTTTTTTGAAAGGGGGAGGGGAAAAAGTTGGAGGGAAGAAGATGTGGTTGGGAGAAGATGTGCGGCTCGGTGATGCAGACGCGTTCCGCGTAGAGGGGTTTTTTAGTGGGCCACCCGTGAGCAAATCAAGGAGGACTTGTAGCACAGCGGTACCTTCCCTAGGAACATTTATCCAAGAAGCTCTCTCTCTCTCTCTTTTGATCCATCTTCTAATGACTAGCCAACTACATCACTATTATCCAAGTTGCCATGCCACGTTGCGTTGCAACAAAGGGGTATCCTAGATTCCTGAAAATATGCAACCTTTTTTAAATACACTTTCTCTTCTTTTTTTGTTTAACCTGACTGGCGTCGGTCTCCCTGACCCATTCGATCGGTCCGATCCGTTCGGTCTGTCCGGTCTGCCCGACCTGCCCGGTCTGTCCGACCTGTCCGGTCTGTCCGCTCGGTCCGGTCTGTTTCGAACGTATTTGCACGCGATGTGGTGGTTCTCCGATGCGGAATCCCCCACCGAGTCGTTTGGTGGTCTGTAAGGCGCGGATTACCAATAAACTGCTCAGAATGGGGGCCGCGGGGTCGGTTCCGGGCGTGCTCCCGGCCCATAGTCATCGTCCCCGCTGGTGTCTCATACGCCGGTATGCCCACCGGCGTGTCCGACGACACAAAGTGCGGCTTCTTGATGCCGACAATGGTCTTGGCCGCGCCGTACCAGCCCAGCCGCTGCCGCTTCCAGGCCTTGGTTTTGGCATGCGAGCCGCGCAAAGGCCGGGATACCACATAGTCCGGTCGGCTGCTGGACGGCCACCAATTGCGGCCCGTGCGGCGCCAGCTGGCGCGGCTTTCCTTCTCCTTCCCCTCCTCGACCTCTTCTTTGTTGTCGTTCTCGCTGTCGCTCCCCATGCTGATGACAATTGCCGAATGAGCGTCGTCATCGCTGTTGCCATCCGGCTTGGTTGGCGCCGGTGCTGCCGCCATCGGCCTGGGGCGGTAGTATTCAGGGCGGCTGCGAGGGGGGGTGCGACGGCGGCGCCTCTCCGAGACGGGAGACTCGGAGTCATTCGTATGGCGCCTGGCTACACCAGCCAGACTGTCGGTGGTCAAGGAGGCCCCCAATCGGACCCGGCCGGACACCAGCACGGGCTCTTCCTCTTCCGCAGTCAGCAGATCGCCGTGGCCGATCAGGGACTGGAGGCTGTCGGAGGCCACCTCGTCCCAGATCTCGCTTTTGCGGATGGTGTCGGCATAGATCACGAGCAGCGAGATGGCCGTCAAGGGTAATGTCACCGCCCAGAAGACCCAGAACATGGAGCCGCCGGGAACGAAGGGGTCGCCCATGGACAGGATGCCGGCCACGATGGAAAAGGGCAGCAGTATGCCACCCATGTAAGTGACGCGGCTCAGAGCAGCCTGGTTTTTGTCGGCTGAGTCTGGGTCCGAGCTCTGGTCCAGGAGAGGTGGCACACCGTCGCCGAACACGGGGCCCCGCGAGGTGGTGGGATACTCGTCGTCCATATATCGGTGGGGGGGACTCCTCCGGCGTCTGACATCGAATTCGTCACTACCGCTGACGTTATAGCTCGTTCGCTTTTCTAGCGCCAACAGCGCTATTTCTCGCTGCAGTCGGTTTAGGAGCTCTTGCCAGTCATCCGGGGTAGGCACCTGTAACTGTCCAAGCCAGAAAGAGGACTCGTAGTGACCCGCACCGGCCTGGCCCTGCCGTCGTTTCGCTGCGACTCTGGACGTGGCCAAGTTCTGTTCTAGGAGCGGGCCCATGTTGAGGTATAATTTCTCCCTCCTGGCCCCCCTGGGGACTTCGTAAAGCCCGTCGAACAGATCCAGCCATTGGTTGTAAGCGAGACCGGACACAACATTCTCAAGCACGTTTGCGTTGGCCTCCTTTGGCCCTGCCCGTGAGTCAAGAGTGACTGCTGCCACATCGTCGAGAACGTCGGCCAGTTTGGCATCGAGATGCGCGGTTACTGGGTAACGGTCCAGCAGTAAGACATTTGTAGCTGCTGTCCACAGGCTGGCCCGGCAGAACAATGGATCAAGTCTATCTCGGCGTATTTTGTACAGCGCTTTGTATATATTGGGCATGAGGTCGGCCCCCAACGGCTCTCGCCTGTCTAGTAGTCGATCTACCGATGATCGTTCCGGCGAGAGGTCTAGGTCTCTTGTTGGGTTTTCAGTCTCTTGTTTCAAGGCCTGTTCTGTTGCATCTTCTGTCGTTTCTGGCGACTGTCCTGTTGTCTGTCCTGTTGTCTGTCCT